>JAVSBS010019774.1:33771-60256 GCA_033124195.1 Coracias cyanogaster
TGAAGATATTAAACAAGACAGGTCCCAAAACTGAGCCCTGAGGGACACCGCTTGTGACCGGTCGCCAACTGGATTTCCCTCCGTTCACCAGCACCCTCTGGGCTCGGCCATCCCGCCAGTTTCTAACCCAGCAAATGTTTCATAGTCATGCTAAATGTCTTGTTCCGTTCATGGACTAATCTGTTTCGTGTAGCATCCTGATCTCTACAGCTGTGTGATCCCTTCGCGTTGCCCAAGTCGTCCGAGTCCTCTCATGAACAAAAAGCTGCATTAGGAATAAAGCCGCAGCAATTATGTTTCTTACAGCTTCTGGACAAGGAGCTGTCAGCTCGTGTTTGAGCGCAGCTCATTAGTCAGTGGTGATTTGAAAGCATTAACTGATTCCGCACAATTTAAAGAGGTTTTGGGTTTTTTTTTCTAGCAGTGTAGAGGGAAAACATTGCTCGAGTAATGTGGAACTAACCTACTTGATGGAATAATTTCAGGGTTAATTCCTCGCTGTGTGAAGCTGCCTCGAATGCGCCATGCAGATATTCTTAGGGAATATAAAGAGACCAGGCATCCATCACCTTCTTTTTTAGAGGAGAAAGCATTTAATGCTTATTATTGGAATACAGAGTAATATTAGAGCTATTCTTTTCTTTTTCTGCTGGAGGTTACTGTGGAGGACCAAGATAAATATAACTTTAATCTTTCTTATGTGACTGAGAAACGGAATCTTTAATGAGAGTATTGTCTGTTAGTTGCTTGTGTTGAAAAAATACTAAAAAATTTACTTTTTTGAAAACAAGAAGAAGAAAAACTTGCATCTAGATAAAATACCTTTCCTATAATGGTCAATAAAATTCATACTTTTGCATGTATCATCTCAAGGCATCTCTCTGGTAATACAGGTAACAATAGTTTTTTATGGGATTTGGCTTCATAACTGACGTCGTGTGTGTAAAAGGAGGGGATCCTTTTTCCTCCATTTGCCGTTCCCTTTAAATGAGTTACTCATAGTGCAGAGATTTATAAAAGCTGCTGCAGGACAAACTTACTCAAATATTTTGCTTTTGTTTGTCCCGTTTACTTCTGGAACTTGACACTACAGTGGGTTTGTGTGTAACGCCAAAGGAAACACGTGCAGCCTGTTTCAACTGCTCAGTTTGGGATCTTGCAGATCCACATGGTGTCATTACCGCCAGCTTAAAGAGGAGGAAGAAACTCTCTGAAATAAGTTTTGAAGGCAGATTTAAACAGGATTAATAATTTGACTTTAATAAGTGCTTTTCAGAAAGTCTGCTTTGCAGATTGGTAGTGCGTCTGGCGTCTAGTAAAAGGGGTGGAAAAAATTACTACACCTTTTTGTGAAAAATGCCACTGATATCATCTTAAAGAACTGCCAAATTATATATTGTTAAATTCAGTGGTATGTCGTGTAAAATGGAAGCGGTTTTCTGTTCATGTAAATCCATAGTAAGTCAGCCAGGCAATGCTCAATAATGAGCTAGCAAGCACAAATAAGAAACACCTTTTAGAAAATGGCTATTTTATCATCAGTCTGGCCCATTAGCTTTGTTACTTTATTATCCCTCCAGCCCATTGTCTGCACAGTGTGGTTTCTTGGAGCAGTTTCAGATTTCTAGATATTTTGAGTTTTCATGATAAAATTTAATGAGGGTTCGCTTCAAAGTGGTAAATGAAAGTTGTTACTTCTAGGTTTGATGAATTTGATGAGGCAATTGATGAGGCAATTGAAGATGATATCAAGGAGGCTGATGGAGGAGGTATGTTTCTGCTGCTATTTGTTCTTCATTGCAGTGGTGGTAAGAAGATTGAGACCAAATTTATTTTGATATGACAAGCAACAAATAAAATCATAGAATCGTACCACAGAATTGTATCATGGAATGGTTTGGGTTGGAAGGGACCTTAAAGATCATCTAGTTCCAACTCCTCTGCCATGGGCAGGGACACCTCCCACTAGACCAGGTTGCTCCAGGTCCCCCCCATCAAGGACCGTGAACACCTCCAGGGATGGAGCATCCACAATTTCCCTGGGCAACCTGTTCCAATGTCTCACGACCCTCAGAGTGAAAAACTTCTTCCTTAACAAGTGAAAGAGCTTTTATCAATGTAACGTAATTACCATACCTTGTGCTACTGTTGACATAACCACTGACGGTGTTGATGACACTACAGCAGTCACAGCAATAGTGTTTGCAGTACAGGAGGGAGTGGAACAGCTACTGCTGCTGCTGCTAGTGACCAACGAGGACTGAGAAGCTGTTATAACCACTGGCTGCTTTTGAGTAGTTGAGGCAATAACTGATGTTGGGACAAGTTTCGTAACTGCTGCATAGTTGTGGGACTTTGAAAGGATGTTGGGTACAAAAGTTGAGCTTGGAGAGGTGGTTACTATTATCACCTGAAAGAAGAAAAAGAACAAGAAGAAATTCATTTGTTCTTCGCATTCAATTAAAAGCATAACATTTCAGTAATATATCTGCCTCTGTGTATTTAGTTTAGGGATACATGTTTATTAAGACCATTTAAGAGTGTCACAATCACACTTGCTGGCAATAACAAAAAAATCAATTACTCTGAAGAAGTGGTAACAAACATTTCCTTTCAGTTAGAAGGATTTGAGGAAAACAGTTACTATCTAATTAAAGTAGAATTATCTCATGTCTGAAGACAACCAGACAGGAATTAACTGCTTGGCTTTGTTAAACTGAGCTAGGAGGCCTGAAGCCTGTTTTAAAACAGAACTGAAGGGATTTCCAGCAAGTTTTAAAGACCATTCTCCCCAACCTTGCACATACATCAAGAAACAGCAATGAGAGAATAGACGATTATGTTTTTTCCCTTCAACAATTAACAAGCAGTTGCTCAATCAGTAATGAGAAATATTTTTGATCCACAGGGCTGTAAACAATCAATATTACATCAGGGAAAAAATTGGTTTAGGTTTGAAGCTGTTTCCGCTTTAATTAGTACTCTCAATTCTTATCTGTCTGAAAACCATTTGTCTAAAGGGAATAAACGTTGCCCCTAGTGCGAGTAACAATTACAACGCCATGAATCTGATCTAACATAAAAAAACCACAGAATTCATTAGAACAATGGAAGAGGTCTGCTCTTACACAACTGACCTAGAAAACTAAAGTGTTTCTTGAGCACTGAATATGGGGATTATTTACATCAAGAGATTCCTTTTATTCTGCTTGTATGTACCTCCTGGTACTTACAAACACACAGTTAAAACAGAAACACATGGCACAGAAATATAACGTGTTTTCAGTTTACCATGCAAGAATATTGAGAAAGTGTTTTAATAATGCAACTGTCCCACAAAAAATGTCAATTATTGAAACCATGAAAATGTAAAACTTAATTAATGGTTTGATGTAACAAAAGCAGGTAGAAAAAAAGGTGCAGAAGGAGCAAAGAAAACCTGGGTCAGCTCAAACCAAAAGCCTCACACTAGTACACAAGTACTACTGAAACCTTGCCTGATAAAGATACATGATAATGACACCAGAAATAGACTTAACTGACAGATCAAGCAGCAAGAGACTAAGAGTTTACAATTTATTTAAAAAAAAAAAAATTTAAAAAAAATCAGATGGATGGAATAAAAGCAGCAAAATTTCACCACCATGGCTGCCTCTCCTTTTACCCCAGAGCTTAGTTTTAAGGTCCCTATCACTATCTTGATCTGAGGAAAACCAAAACCTTATTACTACCTACAGCAGGTTGACCACAACTGACCAATGCCTGAAGGACAAGTTTTCCACATCTGTTGCTCTACCACTTTATTGCATTTTCCAGGGAGAAGTTTTTTTTCTGCATCCCTCTTATTTTTGTCTTCTGCCTAACCTTGATTTAATCAAAACTTCCTCCTGAAATTGCTCTTAGGCTCTGATCATGCAGACAAGCTGAACACAACACAGCTTGGTTCTGGTACAAGGCAGATGCAAAGATCCTACAATGTGCCTCCAGAGTTTTATCTCATTTCTTAAATAGTCAGTTAACACCAGAAACACTTCCCCAGTGTTTGAATTCTAGGGCCGGCTCTGTTCCACCTAGGATACCTAATTTAGGAACACAGTCAAAGGCCAACTTGCAGTTAAAAAAGGCAGATTATTCACACTAAGCTTCCTAAATAATCCACAGCGCCACAAGGTTAGTTTAGCAATTAATCTAAGTACAGATATGAAGGGTGAATCTTGGCATCATCAGGACTCCTGAAGACCTTTGTTCTTCATTTAAAGACAGAGATAAAACCATCTGTCCGAGATTATCACTTAACAATATTTAATCACACAAGGCAAAAAATAAAGCTTGTAAAACGTTATAGTTCTGCAGTGACTACTGTCCTGTAACCAAGCAGGTTTGGGCCTCTTTATTTCTTCTTTCAAAATTAACACACTAGAACAAAGTTCAGTGATTTTTGTGTATGGAGTATATCTAGAAAAACAGAATTTGGGGGTAAAAATTAAAAGTATTAAAGCTCAAATCACAACAACTATATTTTTGAGGTGCTGTTTTCTCATGTATGTTGAAATTATCAAAGTAACCTCAGCATGGGAGCCAAAAATTGCATTATGTCTTTTACAGCAGAAAGGCTGCCTCAATGAAAATAAATAAATAAAAGCAAGTTGCTTTTCTGTTGTTGTTGATTTCGATTGTTACAGTAAAAATTAATTCCTAGCATACACTGAATTTAGTTCTGTTGCCCTATTTTGAGAGACATCAAAACCTAGGCCTTGAAGAATTAAAGGCATTAACTGCCAGAAGCTTTGCTAGCAAGATTCCTTCTGTGTTCCAGATGGAGGACTTTCTTATAAGAGAATCCAGAAATGGGAGCTGTGACATTATTAGTTGTTACGACAAATCTTCCTCCAGCCTACTACAATGTCAAAACAATTCAGGAAGCTGGTATGCAGAAACGAACAATTTCATTCATATACAACAACTTCCCTCATATGTAGCAGCACTTGTTTAAAATAGTACATTTGCAATGAGTGTAGCAAGTCTGACATTTCATTTAAAACTACTAAAAGGGATTTCACCCACCAAAACATTCCCGTTGTGTATTTTGGCATACCTGAATCGAACAAAAGAGGGCAGTGTGACAGGTTCAGATACAAACGCTACTAATGAAACAAGCTGTGATTTCCCTATCATTGCAGATTAGTAAGAGAATCAAGTTTGCAAAGCAAATGCTAAAATTTCCATGTCAGAACAAGCAGAGGCACAACTGCAGAAAAGACCCTATCGATGGGCCTTTTCTCTTTTGGGGATTTAAGACACTCTAGCCTTAACTACTGTGATCCAGAACAATCATAAATATCTGTAGTATCATATTAAGTAAGGCAAAATAATTCTTCCCGCACAAAAGATGAGCCTAAGAAGAACAAGAGGATGGGCAGGTTAAGCCCTGTCCTGGCCGCTGATTTGCTGCACTGGGTGCAGAGCATTTCATTTGATGGTTTATGCTTGCTCACGAATTTCTATACATGTATTCAGAGATGAGATTTGATTAAGGGCACTATTAAAGAGCAGTGAATCAAATAAAAGCATCAAAGAGCTGTGAAGTGAGAAAAGGCCAGAAAGCAAGTTCTCTATTGCACATTACTTCAGTTAATCTTCCTTGGTTTTAAAGTCTCAAAAAATCAGGACATGGGAACTCTGCTAATCCAAAGAGAGTCGTAAAACAGTTAAGACTAACAGAACAAACACCGTCTGAAGGTCTGAGCTCCACAGTCAAAATCTCACAGTTGGAAAAAAACGCTTGTTAGTGGCCAGCCTACCATCAGTCTGTCTGTATCAAAGCCAAATGAATTCCACAGACCCTCACCCCCTTCAAGCCTGCCTTAATTAATAACCATACCAAGAATGAACTTGGTCTGAACCATTAATCTTTTTTTAAATCTTAAGAACAAAAATGCAGACACCTCTGAAACACTTCCTAAAGCATGGGAAAAATAGTTGTGCCACAGACCAGGCATGTAAAATTGTGAGTCAAATACAACGTATCAAGATGGAACACCTTCTCCATACATCTGGAGAAAGCTGGGCACTCTTGGCTGAAATAACACAACTGGTTTTGACCAATACTACGTTGTTAACGTGGAATGAGAAATGGCACACTGGTACTGAAAGGAAAATAAAGCCCCCCGGTCTTTGATCAGCTCCAAGAATAAGCTTTATAGACCCCAAAATGTAGTCTCTAGACAAAAGGCTTAGCAAGGGAAAGCCCATGCCACCTTCTCCTGGAATTCTACTACTGCAAAGAATAATTACAAATAAGGAAAATAGAAATAAGAAAGATTACCTTTGACCAATAGTTGTTACCATCTGAAGGCTGTTCAGTGGCCTATGTGATCCAGTTCTCAGTGGACTAGTGTCCATATCACAAAACCCAACACCACAAATGGTACTAACTGGCAACCTTGTTGGCAGTCTCACCAGAGAGGCCAAGAATTGAATGAGCATGGAGACTGAATCCCCTCTCATCCCTAGAAGTGGTCCCTTCAGGTCAGGGTTGAGGCACATTGGTGGGGCAGTCTGGGGGAAGCTTGCACTCCCGCTGCCTGTGCTGTACCTGTTCTGTGGATAAAAAGAGGGCTTCAGTCTCCACGGCTGTCAATCCAGGTCCTTTCACACACAGGTGAACTAAAGTCATACAAGAGTTCGGTTTGTGTGTTTTAAAGAGGGATTACCTTACCCCAAGCGCAATCCTTAAAAAAAGCAGCCAGACAGTTCATAGAAAAGAAGAGTCAAACATCGCATCTTATTCATTGATAAAACCAGAATAAAGTAACATTTGGCAGCTTCCCCCACATACCTTCTGTGTTGTCGTGTTTGTTGTCTGTGTTGAGGGCTTAGTGAAGGTTATTTTCACAGGCGACATGTGTGGTGGTAAGGAGTTGGCAATGCTCTGCATTATATTACTCATCTTGGGGCTGCCACTTACAGGCACTGTGATAGTTTTAGTGACAGGAGTCACCGCCTTTGGGACTTCTTTCAAGAGAACGGGGGAAGAACTAGAAGAATTCGTTCGCCGTCTTTTGCGGGGCTTTTCATCATCATCTGAGCAGCTGACGCCTGGAAAAGAAAGACTTTTTCTAAATGATATTTTCCCCGTTTGCAGCTCTCAACGCTTTTTAAAACACTTTAAACTTGCTGAGTCTTATATCCACTTTCAAATAATAAGAAATAGAGGATAAATTACATCTTATAGTCACAACTAACCTGTGTGACAGCACAGATGGTCTTAGCCCTTGATACACATTTACAGTGCCACAAAGCAAAGAAACAAACCCCCAAAATCTGAAGTTACTCAGTACTGGGGTTACTTCATTCAGTTTAAGAGATTAAAAGAACATAAGAGCTAGTACAGCGATTTCATTTTGCCTCCAGAAGTTTGACTAAGGAGACTATGGACACAAGGGATTTGGGAAAACATCATGCATGTTGCAGTTTAAAACTTTACACAACATTGTTTATCATTATCTCCCTTTCACCTCAACACAGCAGCTTAAGATCCTTTTTTTTTTTTTTTTAATGTCATAGTTTAAATATGAAGGTCTAACCTCACTTTATCAGCTCCTGCCTTGTTTGGTGCGTGTTGTGCACCAGATATAAAACAGCACCTAACAATCAGTCATGAAAAATAACAGCAACAGATAACTTTCTGCAGTGTGATCAACAGAACTTAAATCCATACAAAATTCTAAGCAGGTAAAACATTCATAAATCTGTATACAATACAGACAGACAGAGTTTAATTACTTTGAAAGTCTCTCACAGCTACTGGGTAGCATTTATGTTCACAAAATTAGCCAATGTTAAACAATTAAAAAACAGATATGCAGAAAATACACAATCCTCTCACACAGAACAAGACTGAAGATGATGTTCTATATGCCTGGGGCTTCCAGACAAAAAGTGCCGTCAGAGTAAAAAGCAGTCTTGCTGGTAACCCAAGCAAACTTGGTTGGCAGACAATCTCTAATTAGGGTCAAGATCTAATTACGGTCAATCTCTCATTAAAATAATTAAATATTCTGGCATTCGAAAAGTGAAAACGAAGGAATTAACATGGACAAGAAAGCGTCCAGTACCACAGCAAGCGATTTCTGCAAAATGGGGTTTTCTCTTAGTACAAGCAGTGGCTCGTTTGGAGGTACACTGCAGAAGATTGACAGTTGTATCCACACAAAGGATGGGAACATGAAGCAGAGAAGAGAAGCAAAGTCTCTATTTTGTTTGCTTTGAACTCCTCAAAAAATAAAAAGTAGTTTTAGCTGGCTGTAGCAGTATTGATGAAGCATGGATCTACAAGTCTGGACTTCAAAGCTCTAAACGGCAGCTATGGTCCTGAACAAGCCTAGCAGTGATTTCCACCTACAAAGGAGAGATTCGGTTATGTGACTTTAAGGTCTCTTATGAACAGACTTTGAAGTATTACTGTGAGTGCACTACACAAACTTGTAACTGTGAGGTCACTAATCACACTGAAAAGGTGCATGAATTTCAGAATCTCAGAATCCATTTCAATTTAAAAAAATCCACATGCAGCTAGGATGTTAGGACACAGCTGTTATTTTGGTGGGACACCAAGAAAAGCTGAAAGAAAGCTATTTCTTTGTGGTTCTCATTCACAAAGAAACCCCAGTCAAACAAAAAGCCCCCAACAGAAGAAAGAAAGTAAGATCACAACAGAAAACAATGTTCTGCTAGTGAAGTACAGCTTATTTCATCTCCCGTTTGCACTGCTGGGGTTCTGTAAAAACATTATTCCTATAATTTCACTTTACAAACCGCACTTGCACAAAGTTTTCCAGAAGCATTTAGCTAAAAGGGAATATAGCTTGACTGTAACTCACACTTGACAAGCAAGGAAGCAGAGGCATGGAGAGGTTAATGGCTCAATCAGACTGTGACTTGGAGGAGGTCACACAACAGATCAGCAGCGATGTCACAACTATAACTCAGGCCTCCCAAGTTTGCTCTTAACCAGGTTTGTTAAAACTAATGTGATTGATATAAAACATTCTGAAAGACACAAGATTCCTTAAATAAAAAGAACAAAACAAAATATGTGAAGTGGGGGAAAAAGAAAATCTAGGGATGGAAGAAATCAAAATGAGAACCTTTTATCCCCCTTCCTTGCGTGTCTAGACTGGTTTTATACTCATTACCATATAATAATTCAATAGAGGACTAAATCAAATTTTTAGGAGGTTGAGAACATTTTTTTCCATGAATCTTTAAACTAAAACTGAGTGATTAGTGCATTAAATCAGAAAAATGAGAAATCTTAATGTAATGGGTTCTGTGTGTTGATATAACCACTAAAGATGGTGGCTTGCAGGGGACATTGTTTATGTACAATGTGATACTTTTTACTAGCTAGAAGTTTATACATATAGCATAAAGATTACAATATTTTAAAAAATATTGAAGGTATCCACAGCAAGTATAAAAATAGTACTTATCAGCTTCTCAACTTCACTATTAATCTTTCTCACCTGCGTATTTACAGGCACTAAATAACAGAAGGAAACATTTTTAATTCATAGTTAAATGGAACTACCTTTGATGAGCTGGGTTTTTGTACAAAGATGTTTTCTGCTTTTAGAATTAGCTCATCTATTAGGCAAAGAAAGAAGCGGGGGAGAACGAGAAAAAAAAAGACTGTTTCTAGACCTTATGCCCTGGATTTCCAGATCTAAATACATGAAGGCAGGTATCTGGTGGGATTCTGCATGGAGTTTTCACAGCTGCCCAGGAATATAAGCCTCACTAAGGTCCACTTCCAAATAAATCACGAATGGCCAGACATAGTTAGTGTCAGCATATAAATGCCCGTCAAACTGCTGTGTTGTAAAAAAGTTTAGGTCAACTGTGAAAGTGAAAAGGAGGGACCTTTTCTACCTCAAATAAGTAACTGCTATGCATTATTTAAGCAGCAGGAAGAGGGCAGTGCTCTGCAGAAGCAACCAGCAGAGCCATCTTATAGACAATTTCTGAACAAGGTGGATTACAAAGCCACTGATACACAGCAATTCCTATATTTTATTTTCAAACTACTTTTCATTCTTGTTGTCCTTGCCTTTACTGCTCCCTGCAGCATTTTACAGGGAGTGGATTTATACTGAACACAAGTTCTCCAAAAAAGGGAAGCAATAAATTCATTCTTCTGACTAAATGGAGATGTAAAGGCATTAAATGACTTGCCCAAGGTCAGAGTGTTTAACTCAGTCCATGCTTCAGCCACAAGACTGTCCCTTTCTTTCCCTTTTGTTAATCAGTTGCTAGTATCACTTACTTTTGACGTAAACAGTACTTCCACTTGGCAAGACGACTACATTGGAGGCTGGACTGGCGGGTCTGGGGGACTTCACTGTTGCTACACTGCCACTTGGAACAGGGGTAGATGTTGGGGTTGAAGTGGTACTTGTGTAGGAATAGCAAACCACCACTGAAGAGGAGAAAAGACACCTTCCGTATAACTCAAGTGCAGAATCCCATTATTCTATCACTATTTTAACAACTGAAATGGAAGCCAAAGACTTATTGGGTCATTATCCACATCTTTGCCTCTGCAATCCTGTTACTGTTGAGTGCTCCCCAGTTCGACCTGAGCATGGCCCTGGAATTAACAGCATTCAAAGACAATATCAAATCTAAGCTCCCCTTCTCCCATCCCCAGAAATCTGTGCTGCTCATTCTAGATTAATTGTATTAATCTGATGTTCTACTTTACATTTTCATATCCTTCATTTTAGCATTTATTCAATATTTTGATCTTTTTGCTTTTCTGAATGACTGTATCTAGACTGCTAACCAATAGACAATAGCTTGTGCCTCTCCTCAGCAGTACATCCGTTGAAGAAATGAAAATATTCTTTAAGTAACATAACAAACAACTGATTTTGCCTGTTCCAAGAAGTGTTACACACTCTCCACGTGCAGGAAGCATAATTCAAGCATATTAAGCTGAGCTAGACGAAATGTGTACTAGCACTATGTAAAAGGCATAGGGAAAGCAGAAAGCAATCTTTAACTTGGTAACTTTGTATGTTTTATCTGAAGCTTAAAAAAAAAAACCCTAAACAAACCACAACAACAAAAAGAAAGCCAAGAGAATTTTCTTGACCTTCACCAAAGTCTGAAACATCTTTCAGCACATACAGAACTTTGCAAAAATCTCAAGCAATGGGTCCAAGTTTTTATAGTTTACAGAGTAAGTTTCTCCCCCATTTCCCAGAAAATTGATTGTTTTTTTTCTTTTTTTAATTTCAGTTGCTAGTGTGCTCACTAAAGCAAAGCTGTCAGATATACGCTGCAGATGCTGCAAAGGCATTTAAAAAAAAAAAAAAAGAAACTATTTTATATTTCAGTGAATAGTGTTCAATAAGAAAGATGCAGATTATTATTTTTTAAATATCTAACACTTAAAATCTAGGAGAAGAATTTATACTGTGACATTATTTTTATACTGCCATAGACTGCAGCAGAATCCCGGCTTTCTCTCACCTTCTTTGTTTCCAGTTTCTGCAGGAACTGGAAGAGATGCGTTGTGCTGAACAGCTGCATTGGCAACAGCATTAGCGGTAACAGTAAAAGCTGTTTGTGGAACAAGCCGTGGCATCAGCGGCACCAGTCGTCGACCTTCTATAGACCATTCGGAAGAGCTATTTGGTCCAGACATACTAAACAGAAATGCACATTCTGTAAGTATTCTGCTTAGTTTCCAAAATATTCAGTAGTCTTATTTAAGTGCCTTTTTTTCAACAATGAAAGTCTAAAAGGTAGTTTCTAAAGAAATATTACAGCACTAATCTTCAACTTTCTTCGTTTCATGAAAGCTCTTACATTTTTCCCACCCAACACAGAAATCTTTCCATAGAAAATGTAAGAGTTGCTGCTTCTGTTTTGTTTTATAGAGCCGTTAACCGGCCAGAGGTGTGTGGATGGCATACTCAAAACCCTCACATTAGATTAGCTACTGTTCAGGTAGAGTTGGTACACTACTTCTGGATGACATAAACAACTAAACAACCAAGAGATTTCATAAAAGATTACTGAAATTTATTAAAATACAGGGGAAAAACCCTCAGCTTCTAACGAAAATCTTGCTTTACCTGAACAGATGAGTTTCTTGGCCTTATTAGTCCCAGACAAAGTAAAGGAAGACGAAATGATTTTAAATACACTCTGAGCATCTTCCTCAACAGAAACCAGCCTGCTGCTTTAATTTTCCGCTTAATCTTAGAACCTACACACAACCTAGAACGTTTCCAAAATATGCTGTTATCTAGCAAAGTTTCTCTTTGACTGTATTACATGAGTCATTTGTCAAATCAACAAAACCAAAACGGCAAATTATTTTTTGAGGCTGTTAGGTTCTTAAGCAAATCAACTCATTTAATGTATTAATATATTCTGAAAAAACAACTTCTCACTTGAAATACTGCAAGCAAGTTGCAGCAAAAGCTACCAAAAATTAGTCTGTAAAATGCAGAGGATGTGCTCTGTTGTTAAATCCTGATATGCTTCAGCATTCTTTATACATATTCATATAGTGTAAGTGGAGCTATATCAGGTTAGGTAAAAATACGTTTTAAAAATAAAAAATAAGACTATAAATGTTGCATGTAGCAAAGCTAGCAAAGTCAGCTTTCCTAATGAGTTAGACAATTATTTAAGTTAAATACTATATTACTAATCACCACGTACAAAGAATTACCACAGGAAAAATAAACAGATGCAGTGCTTCACAACTACACCTTGTCTGGAATTATAATATCTCATTCATCTGAAGTTCAACACCTCAGGACAAACTTTATACTTGTTCTGCAAAATGCTAAAAAAAGAACTACTACTTAAAAAGGAAACAATTCAAGAAAGGAATCCTTACAGGATAATTAAATGCTTGATTTTAATCTCCCCCCACCCTTTCTTTAAAGGGGTGTAAGGAAGTTGATATTTTTAAGACAGTTCTTAATAGTAACACTGCCAAGTAACTATCAAAGATACATAAGCGCTCGCCCTCTTGCTCCTCCCCACCTTTCAAAATCACACGGACCTTGCGAAAGGAGGAACCAGCCCAGTGGATGCCAGCACAGCAGCTGCATTAAGCAGTGAACAGTGGACACTGATGTCATCAGCCTGCTGCAGTTTTTTGACTCTATTTTTTTTCCTGCCTCTGTGCTGATATGCTATTTTCCACTAATCTCTGCCACCTCTTTCCCTCCCTTTGTCTTCCTACATAGCGAATTCCCTCTTAATATAACCTTTCCAAGCAGATTTAAATAAAATTAAAGGAAATAATAATGAAGCAAATATATTCATCCTGCTTATGGCTTTCTCTGTTTCTTGTGGTCTCTTACAGAAAGTTCCTCATGAAAAAAAAGACTGTTTCTTACATTGTACAGTGAATACAATGTTTTCAGATCCAATATGCAATGGTAATAAATAAGTTTCAGGTTCTGTGATGTAAATCTGATACAGTAATTCCTTCATCCATACACTATTACAACGACTGTTCATTCAGCCACCATCAATCTTCAAATCTCTGTCGTTCAGTTAAGGCATAATGGATTTTCCAAAGGGTACCTTTGGAAATCACATAGAAAATGACCTGTAAAACCTACTTGTGTGCAATAGTCGTTAGTCGTTCATCATTTACTGCTCTCCGAACTTCAGCACGATGTCGTTCCGTTGAAATACTATTTAAAAAAACAGCAATATATTTTAGTCAATGGCAGACATGAACATTTATCTAAAACTTCCAGCTAAAATTAAACTTAGGAATAACCTACTCAAAAGGCTAAAGGGAACAGGCATTTACATTTAAGAGATTTGTCGCTTAACTTTTGCTATCACAGTGAGAAAGAATGAATGTGATATTGTTCAAAAATATTACTGAGAAGTAAAAAACATGTTACTGCACACAGGGTACCCCTGCAAAACAGCTAGAATCCAACCTCCTAATGAGAGCAATAAATTTAAAGCATATGGTAGAAGAATTTGCACAGAACACGTAGCGTTCTTTCTTGATGTAACATGGGCCCAAAGACCTTCAAGTCCTACCTTGATGAAACTCCAAGTTAGCACACACTCATGAGCCAGCTGTAATCCTTTTAACGCTCTGTATCTCACAAAACATCAGCCAAACAGTAAAGCTTCAACCACAGAAGCACAGTTGTTTTCCTTATTAAAAACTCGAAGCAGAATAGGAATGAAAGCACCACAAGATGGAGAATTACTTCTCTCAATTAAGATGTGCTTTGTGATACTGGTGATAGAAAAAGCACGCGGTACCTTAAAGAAAACAGGTCATCAGTTCTTATTTTAAAAAGGTCACGTTTACCTAAGCACTTTAGAGAGTTCTCCAAGAAGATCCTTCTTCTCTTTCGTAAGGTCTCCCTGTGCACGTAAGGCACTGATGACACCTGCATATGCCTCCAGTTCTGAAGAATTAGAGCAAATAGTATTTCTATTTAATGCTCACAGTAGAAGACAAAAAAAAAAAATAAATGTTATTTTCAATATTACTGACAGTATTCTATTAATTTTCAAAATCATTAAGAGAAACATGTCTTTTAATTATTTAGTGCTTTTGAAAAGAGACTGATGACTTAAAACTCTCTCAGTCAATTACTCTGCAGCGTACAGCTTTTCTGTGAAACAATTGTATCATCACATAGAATTATCTGGTTTATAAACCCAACGGAGTATTTCAAGCTCTCTGAGCTGACAGTTCAGCTAGAAAGCTTGAAGAAACAGGCCCCAGATTCGGAAGGTAGCACAGAATTCTCTAGAAGCTGGAGAAGAAAACCTTTAACATGTATCATTATGAAAATTCCATTGAAAAGCTCAGCTTGAAAAAGAAACACACTACCAAAAGCACAACTGATTTTTTTTCATATTGCCTTTCCTCAATTAGCATGGAGAACATCAGCTTTGGTTTGTTAAATAGGGCCATTAAAATTTTTTATGCCCATCTACTTCATATGTGTAACTGCTTGCATCTGAAAAGAATGCAACATGCTGAATTAAACCTGCTCAAGACAAAATAAACCACCCTGATATTCTTAATCAGAGCTGTCACAAACACAACTCTGATTTAATGTAAATTTCTAATTCCAGGTGACCTATGTAAACATCATGCCATCGGTTTCAAAAAAATAGAATAGCTAAAAGCTACTGAAAACTTCTGAATTTTGTCCTGCTAAGCAGGAGTAAAATACACCTAATGCAAATAATGGAGTCTGCTCATTTGCCAAAGAATGACTTGCTGTACTACACTTAGCACGGTTTAAGGAAACATTACTGCAACTCCTGCCGCAAACCAGAAATACAAATTCTTTCAATACTTACATTCATCAGCCAACCCAAACCATCCCCGCAATAGATCCCAGTTAACTAAAGGTAAGAACAAAAGAGGCAGAGCAAAGCCTAATGCCTCTAAAGTTTGCTGCTTGGAAAGACTGATGC
Organism: Coracias cyanogaster; assembly: GCA_033124195.1. Lineage (NCBI taxonomy): Eukaryota > Metazoa > Chordata > Aves > Coraciiformes > Coraciidae > Coracias > Coracias cyanogaster. Next base: position 49,276 of record JAVSBS010019774.1, read on the forward strand.
TCATCTGAAAAGCTTTCAGTTTAGGATTCCAAAGAGCTAATTTACAAATCAAATCAAGGAATGGTGCTGAAAAGCTGTCCTGCTCCCCTGTCTTGTTTACACAGACACAACACAAAGCAGAGCCACTTTGGTCAACTATGCAGCCTGCACAGGGATGCTGTCAGTGACCTACAGAAGCACTTACAGCTTCAGTTATAAAACATTCACTAATTAATGTGACGGTTATTAGTAATATCAACATTTATTTAGACAATCATGTTACAATATTCAAGATACTAATTATTTTCCTCTATTAACAACAAAGTCATTCTCAGATTCAACCTCATAATTAGGTAGCAAGGATAGATTTTTTTTTTTTTTTTTTTATTTCTTCATTTTTAATAGAGATCCTTTACACAGGGCTTGCAAAACGAACATTCTGGCCTTTTGGAAGCTACTAAAGATTACAAAAGAGCTGTAACCAGCTTCCTCACTCTCACGTTCCTGTAGGAATCACTACCTGGCGCACTCTCTTTCCAACATAAAACACATCAAACAGCCAAAACAGGTTTCACAAATAAATATCATTATTTCAAGCATCAGGCGCTACCATCATCCCCTTACTCAATTATAAACCACAAACACTAAGTATCAAATGCCTTGGGATGCATTTCAGCCTCACCTACACCACTGCCTTTCGGTCATGACGGAGCTGCCGAATGGACAACAATTAGATGTTGGGCTGAAAGCTGGAAAAGTAGGGCTCTATAAAGCAGATTAATATTGCTGGATATGATCGTTAGACACTGCCCGGGCTCCTTGCAGCCTCCAGTCTCGTGGTGCGTCTATTTAAACTGAGAGCTTCTCTACCTTAGCAGAGACCCGGCTGCTACAGGCTCTGATCCCGTAGTGCTGGCAGGGCCCCCTTGTGGGTACACAGCTCATGCCAGAAAAAAAAAAAAAAAATATTTTTTTTTTCCCTTCCTGTCAGCCTAGGTTATGTCATTGAAGGAGGTGTAGCTGCAGTTCTGTTTGGCTCAGCTGCACCAGCAAGGTTCTGCCAGCACACCACCGTCAGCTGGGGTGGAAGTTTTTTTTCCATGCTTCTAGCCAGCACAGCTACGTTAACAAAATGTAGCAGCACAGATCCGGTCCAAATCTTCCGGCATCCTGCACTTTCTCCTAGTTTTTTGTACTTTTGGAGCCTTGCTTAGGACTTAGAGCTGTCGTCTTAGTGGATATACAGTTTAGTTGCAACGTCGTGTGCAATATGTGCATCACTGAGTGTTTCAACAAATTTGATTCCCAAGACATGAAATACAAAGGGCAAAGCAAGGGAAAATAAATTCTCAACTCTCAGAAACTAAAGTGGATGGCTTCATCATGTACGAGAACCTTGGCACAGTTAAGAAGTACCACACAGCACCTTTTAACATTCAAGTAAAACATGAACAAGAAAAGCTGCGACTTGACGGTCACAGGAAGTCAGAGGGAGTCAGAGTCACAGGAAGTCTAAATGTTCTTTCTGACATCATCTCCTAGATTATACTCCTCAGAAGAAAGTCTGAAAATAAATCTGAGGGTTTTTTCTTCCCTTCTCGTATTATGCATCACTTAACTGGCAAAAAAAACCTTAACAAAACAAAAATAAATTCGGCTCTAAGAACTCAAAAGCAATCGTGCAAGATCAAATCAATGGTCTAACAAAGGATTCTCTCTCCTGTAGTAGCCAAAAGTGGATGTGCAAATATTTTTATTACCTTCCAAAATAAGCATATCTCCTCGTACACATACATTTACAAGCACAGATCACCAAAAAAATCTCCCAATATATACCTATTGGGCAGGGGTCTCACATATTGAGCTATACTTGAAACACTGCAAAAAGCTCCTGTTGTTGCAACAGTTAAGTGAGAACATTGTTTTCACATTTCCCTTATAATTTGTATAACTGCAAATCACAAACTACCACAATTTTTTTTTTTCCTCCTGTTTCAAGTCTTTACGACAGTACTTTTACTCCTTGAACTCAGTCCCATAATGGCAGTGAAACTAGTGTTCCATGATTATTTTGGTGGGTACAAAGAAGTGTCTAATACAGAAGTGAAAAACAAATGAAGACCTTCCTCTCACAGAGTATCCAGCTGCATGTTAATCGCCATAAAAAGAACAGCCATGCAACACTGCAGCACTGAGGCAGAGATGGACTAGGACATCCATGAGAGATTCAACCAAACCTAAACAATTCTGCTCTATTCACTCTGCTGAGGCAGAGAGCATCTGCCAAACATCACTTTAAGCCAGGGCTGTCAAACCAACAACACACGCAAAATGCAGGAAATGACTCGTAAGTTGCCTGTAGATATATTAAAACTATTTCACGGAAGCAGCAGGCAGGCAAATCTTAAAAAGGCAAACATACAGACCCACAAATTGTATCTTACTGTACCCAGTTTGCGAAGGATCCTCTTGCATTCATCTCTGCTGAGATCCAGAAGAGTTGGCCACACCACAGGCATCTTTCCCTTGTGTTTCCGCTCTCACAGAGCTCAGCCTTGCTAGGAAAGGAAAATAAATGCAGTAAGCACAACTCCATCATTTGTTGATTTCCCAAGCCGATTAATGCAAACTCTCCTCAGCCTGCTCACAACTCCACGTCGCTCCCGTCCCCACTCCAACCTTTGTAAGGGCATGCTTCGCCATGCAGGAATTCAGCAGTTTCACAAGGGCGCGGACTTCCTACAGTATCTCCCTCGGATCCGTCACCCAAGCCTTTTTACCGAGTTTCCTATCACCTTCTCAAGCCTTTTTTTCATGCTGAAACGCTCTTTGAATTGATGTTCAAGTCTCCTCCCTCTCTTTATGCACAGAGCACCTATTATAAGAACTCTTCCAGCTAACCGAACGCTCCCCCTTCCCCCGGGGAATGCACTTTGCACTAGCCTATTATATGACAGAATGGCAAAAACACAGTAAAAATTTGCTATCCACGTACCAACACCAGCCCCCGCCTCCCCAAAAATCCCCAAACACGGGAACACCTCCTCGCTCGATCGCATCTCGGCGACATTCCGGGGGTGGCGGGGAACGAGGGCGCATCTCGCCGTTGCAACGAGGATAATAAAGGAAAAAGAGGAGCCGGAGGCAAGCGAAGCGAGCTGGCCTGGGCCAGCCCGCGGCCGCGCCGCGCTGCCCGGGCAGGGAACAGCACAGCGAGGGGGGGAGGGAGGTGGGCACCGGGAACAAAAGCCCCGGCGCCGTCGCACCTTCCAGCGCGGGGTTAGAGGGAGGGAGATTCTGCGACAAGGGCGCCCGGAGACAGACAGCCGCCACCCGGGGACTTCCCGCCCGCCCTTCCCGGGGCCTGCACGACTCTCGCCGCAGGGGGCCGGCGGGAGCCAGCGGCGCTGGGTCCCCGGTGGAGCCCGGGGCAGTCGCCCCCGGGGCCCCTGGCGACAGAAGGGAAGGAGCGGGCGGCGGCCCTTGGTTCCCCGCGGCAGGCGGAGAGGCAGCACGGGCGGCCTGAAGGCGGGGGCCGGGGCGCTGCCCGCGGGGCCCTGAGGGGGCGGCGGGTCCCCGCCGTCCTGGGAAGGGGAGCTGCCCCTCTCCCCGAGAGGAAGCGCCCGGGGCAAAGCGGGAAGGGCGCGACGGCGCCGGCGGGGAGCGAGACCCACCTGCCCAGCCGTGCCCGGCACATCGAAAGGCTCCTTCGGCGGCAGGGCCCCTCCTCCCTCCCTCCCGGTGCCGCTCGGGTTTGTTTAGTGGCGGCGGCGGCGGCAGCGCTTCCCCGGGCCAAGATGGCGGCCGAGCACACTGCGCCTGCGCGGGCGCCGCGGAGCACGCCGGGAGCCGTAGTTCTCGCCGGCTTTCTGCGGAAGCTGCGGGGGCCGGCTACGGGAGGCGAGAGGCAACAAAAAGCCCCGCCCGCATTGTCCGCCGGAGCCGGGGCGCGAAACTGGCGATCAGCGCGGCGCGGTTTAAACGCGTCACGTGTGCCCCTGAACTTTCGACATGAACAGAAATCTGGCAGGGTTGACATCAGCGCTGACGTCATTTGGCCTGACTTTTCCTGACTTCGCCCCGGCCGCGGTTACGCGCGGCGCTGGGCAGAGCTGTGGGCAGCCGCTTCTCTGCAAACAATAAAGCCATAAAACCCACGCCCTAAAACCGCTTCAGGGTTTTTGTTTGGTTTTTTTTTTTGCTCTCTGCTGTAATTCGTCACCGAGCAGAGCAACCACCTCGTCCCCAAAGCCACCCATTTTGGAGCTCTGGGCCTGGCAACTATTTTATACATGACAGCGATTAGAAGTTTTCATTTCTGCAGATTTCCAAGAAAAAGTAGTCAATTAGATCTCTTTAAAAGTCTTTAGATCAGGTTAGAAATAGGAAAAAAAAATATCTCCGAGGTGCAGCTGAAGGTTGAAAGCAATGTATCCAATTGTGGCTGCGTGCAAGAAAGTAAAAAAAAAAAAAGAAAAAAAAAAAATCTGATCCAAAATCATTCCAAAGAATCATCCCAAATCCTCTTCGGGATAAGCTTTTGCTCCCAAGTTTCCATCTCACAAGGCTTCACTTTTGCTGCAGGCACTTGTTCTCCACGCTTCATCTCACACGCTTTCTGAATTTGCAAAGCAAACAGGCACCCTGGGGACAGACGGTTTGATGAAGAGGAGGGAAGAGCTCCTCCTTACTCTGCTGTCTCCCAGAAAATCTTGGTTTATAGTTGGCTTTCAGAATGCCAGAAAGAGCTGGACGTTCAGTGAGGTGAAGATGAGGTGGTTGGATGGCGTGCCTTGAATCGCAACACCCATTCCCACATCTGCAAGTGATGTTATTTCCACCTAACTGTAGATAAAAAATGTTTCTTCCCTGTGATCACTGATGAACGTTTTCTCACTTGCAATTTCCTGTTGTTCCTCACAGTGGTATAAATCTCCAGTACTCAAAACCAATCACACTGAACAGTGAAGGAGAACTAGAACAATTTTCCTTCTTTTTTAATGCCTTCCTAAACAAGAACCAGCTGAAGGCAAGTAACATCATCTCTGCATAATATTACCCAATAACAATAAATGTCCTCACCTTTGCACAAAACTGAGGAAGACACAGACCAGGTTGCTGCCAGAAGTTGAAGTTTTCCTTCTTAGGTCACAGACTCCACTTCAAACTGGTCCTGGAAATGTGTCTTTTAATTGGATTGCTCTGGTTAATAGGAATGGGCAGGACAGCCTTGCCGCTTACCAGCATAAAATAACTTTTCTGAGGTTTATTCATCGGTCGTAACTGTGATGCTCTAGCAGAGTGTCATTTTTATTGCAGCTGAGGTGTTTAACAGACTAAATCATCCCATGAACCACCAAAAACTCTTTTTTAAACAAAAATCCGTCTACTAAGGTATAAATTTTAGATGAGTATTTGCTTTGAGGTTGTGTGTTTATTAATGGACTGTTCTCATATATGCTCTCCAGTAGAATCTTTGCTACCAATGCAGCTCAGAGAGAGGACAAACACATTTTCTCAGCCCGGCTCAGCAGCTATATTCACTAAACTTAAATAAATTGGGGGGGTTTTATACCTTTTTTTTTCCCAAATATGGATGAAACTGGCCAACAGGATAAAAAGTGACACATACTGACACTCACGTACATACATATGTATGTACTCAAGGCAATGGTACACGCTTCATTTCCTTTGGCATGCAAAACAGAAAGAGAGATGTAAAAAATGAGCCAGTTAGGTATGAAGTGTCTGAAACTGTGATTGCTGCTTTTCTGCAGATGTCATAATATGATTTCCAAGGGTACTTCTTATTTTTATTAAGGATGAAGACCCAGACTTGGAAACATGTGAGGGAGGTCCAGAAAGTCTGAAGGCCAAATTCTGCTTGTAGTTACAGCAGCCACGTTGCCATGTACTTCATACTAACCTACAATCAATTCTTCATTACCCACAAATATGGAAGGGTTCAGATCCCATGGAGAAAGAAAAAAACCCAAAACATATACATAACGAGTCCTGAAAAGCATATGTAACCTGAACCACAGCCAAAGTTCTGCAGGAGTTGATAAACCGGGATGGATCCACCACGGTTGTCCCTGCAGAGGAGCAGAGATGAGTCCTAGCAGATGCACCAGAGCTAGCCCCGAGCCCAGAAGGCTTTGGTTAGAGGGTCTTCTTGAGTCAAGAAGCGCTAACCAGTCCCAGGAGCAGCACAGATCTTTCCATAAGACTAAATGAAGGTTATCTGTACTCAGAATGACTGCACGCATCCAGATTGGATCTTGTAGCCTGATCCAGGAAGGTCACCTCAAGGAGACTAAGACTTGACAGCATTTCTTTACGTCTGATGAACAAAATGTCAAGAGTGTTATAGACTAAAAAAATTAAAATAAAGACGATATGATTTAGGCTTACTTCATTAATACAGAAAAATGGCTAAATGTCCCACAGGTGAACTTTTCTCAGTAAATTCATATAAAATAAATGGATGCATTGTGGGTAAAGAAAGAAAATGCAGAATGTGAAAATGGCAGCATTTTTTCTAGCCTTACTTGCCTTCCAGATGTTAATCCCTTTTTTAGTTCTCATTACCTACATCCTTGGTCTCTGATTGAGTCATCAGTTAAGGAGGCCCAAAATTTCAGAGCACTTTGACTGTTCAAAAAGCAAAAGAACAGAAAACTTGTCGATAATAGTAAGGTTTCAGCATTTCCTAAGGAGGCAAGTCTCCACAGTACAAAAGGTAAATTAGCTGGTAAAAATCTATTTTATTTTGCAATTGAGGCAAGCTAAGAACTCATGTAGTTAAAACAGCCTCAAGCAGAAAATCACTGAATTTTTGTAGCTTGGCCCTTTGGTAGGCTGGTACTTTAGCTCTAAGTGTGTTAACAGGATCTTAACAGCAGTTAACAGCAGCTCCCATTATCTTTCCTGTTACAGCCAGCAGAGATGGAAGTGGGACTCATCAGGACCTGCATCTGATGGTGACCTACTGAGGAACCCTGCACAGGTTGTATCACCTCTCTTGTGCCTTTGTTTGCCACTTTTATAAAGGATTTCCATAGAATCATAGAATTGTTTAGGTTGGAAAGAACCTTTAAGATCATTAAGTCCAGCCATTAACCCAGCACCACTAGGTCACTGCTAAACCATGTCCCTCAGCACCACATCTACAGACCTTTTCCAACCCCCAGGGATGGGGACTCCACCACTGCCCTGGGCAACCTGGGACAGGCCTTGACAACCTTTCTGGGGTAGAAATTTTTCATAATGTCCAATCTAAATATTTTAAATACTGCTGGGTATTCTCTTTTAAGAATTTGTTCGGTTATACACACTTAAGGAAAATCTGTTCCTCCTTCTAGGAAGGGAAAGAAATGTAGTGACCATCAAGCACTCTACAACCTGACATCCTCAGATCTCCACCATCTTAAATGATTTGATTTCCATCAATTACAGACACTAATTAGTTAAACTTTCTGGCCGCTAACAGAATAATCTGTCTCACCACAGTTCCTTCTATCCCCAAAGACAATGGAAAGGGGAAGACAACCAAGCTGTAGCTTGGAAGCATCAGCAGTGAGATAGCCGAAGGGAGGAGCAGTGATTTTCACGTGGAGAAGGTGATTTGTATGCAGTCCAGGAAGATCTGCCAGTCACGCTGGCCCTGCCCAGCCAAAACTCCCACAGGCTGCAGAAGGTGATAAAGTCCCCATGGTGTATTGGGGATGTATTATGGAAGCTGGTCTGGGTTAGTTTTGCTTCAGGCAGGGGCAAACCCTCCAACAGACTGCTCAAAGAGGTTGTAGAGTCTCTTTCTCTGGAGACTTTCAAAACCCACCTGGACACATTCCTGTGTAACCTGCTCTAGGTGAACCTGCTTTGGCAGGGGGTTTGGATGAGATGATCTCCAGAGGTCCCTTCCAACCCCTACCATGCTGGAATTCTGTGATTCTGAAACCCATCCACAGGACTGCTTTTGCTCAAGGACCTGGGTGTACCTGGTGGGCGATGTGGGAGGATGGAGAAGTCCAATATGTGCTGCAAGGGACTTAATTTGTGGGGAGAACAGAGAGTGAATTCAATTGTATGTTGTTAATTGTTAAGTAACTCTGCTGGGCATGATGTGGATGGTAAAGAATAAGGGGTGGATAGTGTCCTGGTTTTGACTAGGATAGAGTTAGTGTTCACCAGAAGTTGGGAGGAGCCACAGCCAGGATAGACAACCGAAGCAGCCAATGGGCTATTCAATACCATACTGACAGTTGTTCTTTCTCCTTTGGCATCGGTTTGGGCTAGGCAGGCAGTGAAACCATCGCTTCAGCCCCTTGTCTGTATTCTCCTCTGTTACTCGAGATACAGCTTCCGCTTGGGTTAGGCCCAACATGATTTCAACCCCCACCAGTACATCATGTTTCCCTTCAGAAAGTTGGAAAGGTCTAATACATTCCACCTGCCAGGTATCCCCCAGTCCCTTATTGTCCCACAGGTGTAGGAGCTGGTCCCTAAGAGGGTTGCACAATTCCCTGGTTACCCACCATCCCCTGCTCACTGCCTCTTTCAATAAATTTCTGCTTCCTGAGTTCCCTCACTTTACATGCAACCATTCCAGTAACACTTCACTTTTCGTCTTCCCCCTCTACAGTTAATTTTGCTCAGTGAGTCACTGAGTCCACCAAATGATCACAAAGGGGAGCTGGAGGAGTTCCTTTCTGGTGCACAGCCACCCATCCTCCTGAGAAAGATTTTCATTTAGCGATGTTTAACGTTTCCTCCCGCTTTTCCCATGGCCACACCAGTATTCAATTTATTCCCCCTTGGTTTTGTTCCCCAAACAGAAGCCCTTTGGTTCGTCCCTTGAAAACAGCACATGAATTGGTGGGATAAACCCTGGTTCTTTACTCTCTGCTTCCCCAGTGACTCTGTTCCATGTGGCCACCAGTTCTCCACTGTGAGCACTTCCCTCCCCTTCTCTTATTGCTGCTCCCCTGAGTCCACTTGCAGGGCAACTGCTCAGGATTGGCCTTGGAGGTGGGCTTCAACTGGAAAGGCAAGTTTATAGAAGAGGGAGGAGGTTTCAAAAATCCTCCTTTCTAGTCTAAATCTCCCTTTTTTAGTTTAGAACCATAGAATCATATCATAGAATGGTTTGGGTTGGAAGAGACCTCAAAGATCATCTAGTTCCAGCCACCCGCCATGGGCAGGTACACCTCCCACTAGACCAGGTTGTTCAAGGCCCCATCCAACCTGGCCATCCGCAACCTCCCTGGGCAACCTGTGTCAGCGTCTCACCACCCTCAGAGTGAAGAACTTCTTCCTAATTTCTGATCTAAATCTCCCCTCTTCCAGTTTGAAACCATCACCCCTTGTCCTATCACTAAAGGCCTTTGTGAAAAGTCCCTCTCCAGCCTTCTTGTAGGCCCCCTTCAGATACTAGAAGGCCCGCAATTAAGTCTCCCCAGAGCCTTCTCTTCTCCAGGCTGAACAAGCCCAACTCTCTCAGACTGTCTTCACAGGAGAGGTGTTCTAGCCCACAGATCATCTTTGAAGCCCTTCTCTGGCCACTCACTCCATCTCCTCTCTCAGCAGCTTCTCCCCATGCAGCTGGAGCAGTGATGAAGCCCCCGAGCACACCAGAGATGTGGTGAGTGCTGGGGGAGACCCCCAGATCCTGGCTTAGACCCTCCCCCCTGGCCCTGACCCTGCCCTCTGCCTGAGGAAGGGGTGCTACCTGTGGGTCCCGTTGGAGGGGCCAGGATGCAATGGGGTCTCTTCCGTCTCCTCCTCTGCAGGGCAAGAGCAGAGATGAGCTGGGAGCCTGTATCCACAGAGGACATGCTGGACTCGCAGTCTGCCTGGAATCCTCACTGGGGAGCAGCAGCTGCTCTTTGCACGAAGAACCAGCGGGGACAAATGAAGACCCATGGGACATGCTCATCTCACTGCCCTGCGTGAAGTCCCTAAGCTCACTGTCCACCCAGGGCTCACTGCAGGGGAGCAGCTCATGCCTTGAAGAACAAGTGGTACCCAAGCAACAGTGGAGGGTCCATGAGGATCAGGCAGAGGCGGCGATGAACAGGGAGCTCATGGCCATGGAGGAAATAATAGAAAGCCTGCCCTGAATTCTGGCCCTGGGTGGTTTGTCCATGTTGGCTAAACTGCTGGGGAGCAGCTCCTCATCCCTTCAAAAACAAGCAGGGACAAATTAAGACTGGTGGGACATACTTGCCTCCTTGCCCCACATGAAGTCCATGAGTTCACTGTCCAACCAGGGCTCGCTGTAGTGGAGCAGGTCATCTTCCAACAGCTCCCTCCACCCTCTACCTGAGGCTGTGATCCAAGGACCTGGACAGCAGCCAGAAGGACCCAGCCCAAAGCCCAGGTAGCCCAGAACATCCCCGAGTCTGGCACCACCCTGGCAAGCAGCAGCCAGGCCAGGCCAGCAGCACAAGGACACAGCTTGACCATGACAACGTCCCTCTCTCTTCAGGAAGCCACTGCACAGCCTATGCAGGATTTCTGCTCTGCCTCCCGCACTGCAGGACAGCACGAGTAGCAGCGTCCCACTGCCAGTGCCATTAAAGGGACAATCTTTCCTCCAGTGCTTATCTGTGCCTGGTCCATCTTGGGAGAAGAGGGGAGAGGAGGACAATATAATTGCTGTAATTACCTAATGGCCAATGAAATCAGGCATTTGCTCATCTAGATAATGCTTACAAGTATCTACAGAGTGGGTGTCAAGAGGATGGGGCCAGACTTTTTTCAATGGTGCCCAGTGACAGGACAATGGACAATGGGCACAAACTGGAACCCAGAAGGTTCCATCTGAACCTGAAGAAAAACTTTTTTGCTGTGAGGGTGCCAGAGCCTGAACCAGGCTGCCCAGAGAAGTTGTGGAGTGCTCTGGATGACCCTGCTTTAGCAGGGGGGTTGGACAAGATGATCTCTAGAGGTCCCTTCCAACCCCTGCCATGCTGGGATTCTGTGACTTTTGAGTACCCCA
>JAVSBS010019775.1:0-13027 GCA_033124195.1 Coracias cyanogaster
TGGCTAGAGAGATGTTAGGATGAAGGTTGGACTTGATGATCCTGGTGGTCCTTTCCAACCACAATGATTCTATGACTCTATGATTCTATGATTCCTTTCCAGAAGATAACACAGGGCCTATCAGCAAAGTTATATGAACAACCTGTACTTGTTCATTTATTAGGTGAAACTATAAAGGATTATAAAATAATTCACACTACACTACACTCAACCAGTTTAATGGACCAAGTACATCTTGTAACGCACTTGTCCAGTTTTCCCATCATGTCTAAATTGAAAAATTCAGTAAATGTCCTTTTATAGTCATCAGGATGCAGTTAGTCTTCACACATAGATGATGTCTCCCATTCTTAATGAAACTGAAGCGTTAGTTGGGTCTAGCCAGACTTCTAGAGAACTCTGTACTCGTGAACTTCGTACACAATATTTCTCCACCACAGCTGAGTCAGTGGAAATGCCCACTTCTTTGTCACCACTGATGCTAGCTCAGCACCCAGAGGAAAGAAAGCTCTCTCCCCTTCCCTTTGCACCCAACTAGTCAGACCTAGAGCCTGTGAATCCTGCCCTGACTCCCAGTTGTCGGTGTGCAGCTGACTGAACTCAGTGGGAGCTTCCCAGTCAACATGACTGCATTAGGATGATCAGTTTAACTAAGTCTCTATCTCAAGCAAGTTTTCCATTTGCTGCCTAGAGGTTCTGTATGCGTCAAGGATATATTTTTTTTACCATCCAGGAGCTGAAAATTTGAAAACCTGGTTATCTCAGAGAGGCATGTCTCCTCTGCATATTATATCTGAGCCCAGTTGTAGTGCTCTCCTCAACTTTCTGATGTAAGTGTTCTGGGTCAGTTTGTTGCTCTTACCTTGGCAAGTATGAGTAGCACACGTTACTACCATCGGTGAGCCTCACCTGAGGGCTCCCTGAGGCCAAGTTCTTGTGAAAGCAAGGGACGTGCATTTTACTTGAACAGTCTCTGCATGTTCTTAGGCAGGTGAAAGAAATGTTTGAAGAACAGGTAGCTGTGCATGCAGAGTCCATGCAGGTTCCTCCAAAAAGTGATGAAGGTGGCAGCAGGGAGGTCCCTATAATTCTTTGATCCTTTCTACCCTCCACTGAAAGAGTAACTTGGTCCTGAAGGACCATGTTTTCCCTAGACAAAACCATCTGTTCTGTGAAAGCCTCTAAGGACTTGGCATCACCTTCTCAAACGGTATACATGGGGATTCTATAGCATCAAGGGCCGTTGCTGGTTATGTCCTCTTCCTCCTTACTTATTCTCTCAACAGCGTGAGAACCTTCCTTTTTGTGGCTGATAGTTTGAAAAATGAACTTCCTGCCATCTCACTTCAATAGAGTCCATCCTTTCTTCCTTCCTCTCACTCGCTTTAGAGAGACAAGGAACTACTGGAGAAAGTCCAGTGGAAGGCTAGAGGGATGATTAGGGGACTGGAGCACCTCTCTTACAAAGAAAGTCTGAGAGACCTGGGCCTGTTTAGCCTGGAGAATAAAAGACTGAGAGGGGATCTTACCAATGCTTATAAATATCTAAAGGGTGGGTGTCAAGAGGATGGAGGCCAGACTCTTTTCAGTGGTGCCCAGTGGCACAAACTTGAACCTGGGAAATTCCATTTAAACATGAGGAAAAAATTCTTTACTTTGAGGGTGACAGCACTGGAGCAGGCTGCCCAGTGACATTGTGGAGTCTCCTTCTCTGGAGACATTAAAAAACCTGCCTGGATGCAATCCTGTGCAACCCACTCTAGGTGAACCTGCTTTAGCAGGGAGGTTGGACTAAATGATCTCTAGAGGTCCCTTCCAACCCCTACCATTCTGTGATTCTTTCCCTTTTTCTCTGATTTTCTCTGTTTTGTCATTTTTTATGTTCTTTCACTTATAACAATAAAGTAATTAAACAATTCTCCCTTGTGGTCTACTCATTCCCTTTTTAGAAAATACATGGTTGTACACTTAATCTTCACAATCCTTGTTTCTCCTTACTTCTAGGACTCTATGGTGTTTTATTTGAGAAACACAAGGAGGCTGCCTTTGCAAATTACCGTCTCTGGGAATCACTTGGATTTGTCATCGCCTTTGGTTATAGCACCAAATTGCAAGTCTACATCAAACTGTACATTTTATTGTCTGTGCTTGTCTTATCTATGGTGACGTACGGAGCGGTTGAATACGTCGAAGCTAAGAGCTCCCCTGGGACACCTACTGCTACAAAGAAGGAAAATGTAGCACCTGTCACTCAGGAAACACACATGTAATCCAACAGGGTCAGAGCAACGGAGGCAAAGCAAACTGGCCAGCTCCTACAGGCATGTCTCCAAGGGTGTTCCAATCTGTACTATCTCCAGAAAGATGGCAAAAGAACAGATTTCAAGGCCAGTATAATGAAAATGTCTTAAGAGTAAAAATCTTTTGACATCTCAACTTTGTAAGGGAAGATTATGACTTCACCCTTTCTTATGGATGATCAACTAAATGTTTTCTCTGTTTTTTTTTAAATGAATAAAGTCTTAATAAATGTAAACAAGACTCTTAAAGTCCTCACATTTTTGTATATGTGAATCAAACCTAGTACCTCAGAAGATGACAGCAACTGGGGTTGCTCAGCTGATTGAAGACAACACACATAATTTCACGGAACTATGAATTATAAAGATTTATATTGTTCTTATCCTGCATTCTTTAACACTTACTGTAAATAACATCAAGTTATAAACTGGCTATATCTACAGTTCATATCTGAACGCCACAAAATCCACTAACCACTGAGCCCACCAACTTGTCAGCAGACAACTATGTTTCTTCCCATGTCAACCCTCTATCCCAACACTCTTTCCCTTTTGTTTTTTTCTGTCTCCAATTTTTCCGCCACCACTTATAGCAGCTTTCTCTCCAAATAGTTGCCTTCCACATGATCAAATACTTCAGTCATGATGAACTTTCCCATTCAATGACAGAGCTGCTTTCAATATAGGCAGCCAGGGCGTGTTACTTGGAGAACCCAGCTACGAAGAGGATGCAGATAACAGTACAGGTCTTAGAGTGAGAAGGAGAAAAGGATGGATCTATGCTGTAATATCTCCTTCAGACCTCTATGTATCTAGCAGCAGCTCAGATGAGGATTTGTCTCATCTCATTTCAACCTCTGTTTATTTTTATCCATACTATATTGCTTCCAGATTTGGATTTTTGCGCTTATACTGCAAGGAGAAGAGTGCTACGGTGCATTTATTGGGCAGTATTCCTACATTTTGATGGGAAAGTGCTGTACAGGTATCACGATCATTACCAGTAATGACACTATGATCAGATCCTCTGTGTGGGGCAAAGAGCATAAAAGGAATTGGAGACAAATGCTCTTCATTGCCAAGATTAGTGCTGCCCCTGGAAGTAAGCTACTTGGGTAGTTAAGTTGCTGCAGGCCATGGAGCTACCATTTGAAACTACTTTTTCTCCGTTATTAACCATAACAGGAGGATGAGGCATCATATGGTGTGACAACAGGATAGAAATCAATAATACAATTTACAGAGGAAAAAAAATCCTCAAATTGTTAGGGCTTTTAAATAACAGTTCCTTTCATTCTACTTTACTGTCTCTCTAACATTTCTTGTTCCCAAGAATCTGGACTCCCCTCCAGACTTCACTTGTATTGACTTATGGCTTTTCAAGTTATAAGCTTCTCTTCCAGGTCTCATACAATTAAGTAGAGTTCAGTATGTCCTGCAGAAAAGGCGGCGATAGGTGGCCTCCCTCACAGGTCCCCCTTTCTCTTGTGTCTTTGTCCTGTCAGCTCAAAGGCATGCTGTTAATCTCTCTGTTAGAAATACAAACAGCAAAGCTACTGTGGCTGCAGAATCCTTAGAGCCTCCTAGCTGCCCAGAGATTACGGATGGGTTCGCTAGACTGCTGCTGATTCTCACCATGCCCTGCTTCCACCTGATAGAGAAACTTGATTTCATCTCAGTAACAGACAATGAAATACATCTCTGAATCCTCCTTCTACACAGCAATGTTCAACAGCAAGTGAAGCAAAGAGGATTTCTGAGATTAACATCAGTGAAAACCTGATCTGTGTGAATGTAATCATTTATTGTTTACATGTTACAACCCAACACAGAAATTGGTATCTCACTACACGAGATGCGATACAACAAAAAGAACAAAAAGATGATCCCTCCCTCAGAGGATACACAGCTTGCTAAATTTTTCTCTTTACTCCTCTACTGGGTCTGGCTGGGATGGAGTTAATTCTTTTCATAGCAGCCCATATGGTGATGTGTTTTGGATTTTTGTAAGTAAACAGTATTGATAATACAGCAGTGTGTTGGCTGTTGCTGAGCAGTGCTTGCACAGTGTCCAAGTTTTCTCTTTCTCCCACTCTGCCTGCTCCGTGAGTAGGTTGCAGGTACCCAAGAAATGGGTGATGCAACCAGGACAGCTGAGACAGACTGACCAAAGGGATATCCCATACCACACAACGCTGTGCTCAGCAATAAAAACTTGGGGCAAGGGAGGAAGTGGGGATATTCCTGGTTATGGTGTTTGTCTTCCCAAGTGACCGTTAGGGGGGTCCTGCTTTCCAGGAAGTGGCTGGACACCTGCCTGCCAGTGGGAAGTAGTGAATGAATTCCTACTTTGCGTTGTTTGCACACACAGTTTTGCTTCACCTATTAAACAGTCTTTATCTCAACCCAGGAGGTTTACCACTATTACTCTTCTGATTGTCTCCCTCATCCTGTTGGTGGGGGGAGTGACTGAGCAACTAGGTGGGGGCTTTCTTGTTGGCCAGGGTCAACTCAGCACACCTCTTTAGCTGTTTTGTACACCGTGCCCTGTATTTGTCTGCAGTAAAATTCAGCAATGGCATCCCAGCAAACAACTCCTCACTCCACAGATTCCAGCTGAAACTGTGAAGAGCTACCAAAGAGCAAGAAAAAGGTGCTCTGACCTTGGAGAGAACCTCAGTATCAATGACACAGTCAGCTGGGAGACAGGATCCTGTGACCTATGTTTTGGGGAGCTCTTTCCCACTCTTGATTTTGTCACAGAACTTTATTGTAGTCATTTCCCCAACTGTAAAATAGGGAAAAAACAACTCCCATCCTCATGGCATGAGGAAAAACTCAATTACCTTGGTAACGAAAGCTACAGCTACATGCGGCGATGCGGTAAACATGCTTGTTCCTGGGACAGGGTGAAGATAAAGGTGCTCTTCTGCCTTGGACATGATCTAAACGGAAACTGCCATTTAGGACATGCATGGACAGTTATAAAATGTATGTGGTTTTGTTTACAATAAAGACAATAGGGATTTTGCTGCATAATATGTAAAAAACCCTTCAAGCAGAAGATCAGCTAGGAACACCTCTTCATTGAAATGCAAGAAACAAAATTACAGTTGAGGTTACCGTAGCATGAGGCCTCTGCCCTTTCATGGCCAAGGAAGACTCCACAAGCCCTGCTTTAGTCTAGCAGGTAGCAAGCAGCATAGGTCTGTCTGTGCTGAGACCTCAGCCAGCAGAAGGATGTAGGTAGATTCATCCTTCTTCACACCATGTTCCACTACAACATAAGCTCTTATCTCGCCCACAGCAACAACAGTGTTCATCCTGCAATGAAACTGTAGCTTTTGTCAGTCTGACTGTCTGAGGTTAATGAGCGCAGATGTAGCTATCTCAATGGACACTGGCTTTGGGATTTGAAGTTGCAGCCAGATGAAACCCCGCACAGTCACGTACCTGAAACCTTCAAGATCTCTAACCCTAGCAATGGGTAATAAGCCTGCTAATGCTCATCTACTGAATGCCCTGTGTTCCCTGGTATCCTCAGGGAACTGTGGTCCCAAACTTGTTCCCTAGATGTGTAGGAGGAGAGTCAGGCCTTCACACAAGAGAACCATGAGACAATGCACGTAATGAGGACACTGAGTGAGGGGCATTCTACATCAGACAGGAGGAGAGGACCTCACCAAGGACAGCTGAACCATTTCTTCCAGAGACTTCAGGGACTGAGGCTGGCTCACAGACCAATCTCAGCTGAGGACCTAGGTGTTGTGGAGCCCATGGATTATGGAATTCATCTGCAAGATAAGATAGTCAGGTTCAAGCAATTACTATTGATACTTTAAGTAATTGCTTTCATGAGGCACATAATATCATGGTGTCTTATGGCATAAGCCAAAGGTCCAAGCATGCTGCTGGAGGGTCTCAGATGCAAGTGCAAGAGTGGAATTCTGGGGCCTGAGCTGTGGGCCCCAAGTTGGAGTTGACCTGTGAATGAGCCACAACCTAGCAGAATGTTTTGTTTTCCCTATTGGCTCCATGTTCCACAGGCAGAACCTGGGCCACCTGTGTCTCTGTGGCTCCGTCCTCACCCAGGTGGTTGTGGTTGGGGTGGTGGGTGAGGCCAGGACTATTTTAACCGGGAGCCAATTAGTTGGAAGAGCTTTCCTGTTGTGTGTGGCTTTTGTTGGGCCTGGTTGCCTCTTGCTGCTCTCTCTCAGTGGTGGCCTTCTATGTGAAGGGCCACAGAGGGAGCCATCTCTGTCCTTTGTGTCCAGCAGGCAATGCTGGCACCACAGCAGGTAGCGGAGGAGCTGGGCCCACAGGAACCTATGGCAGGACTGTCTGAAAGAAGACTTCTGAGGGGATTTTGCTGAGTTCAGCATTGGACTCTGTGATCAGGCAAGTGATGACAGCATAAAATGATAATGGCTGAACCAGCATAACAAGGAGGTAGGAGGCATGCAAGAGCTCAACTGGCATCTGTATCTCCTAGGACACCTACACCTTCCTCTGCCTTTGCATGGCTTTATGGAGCAGGCTCCTTCCATGAGGGCTGCAGGGACAGAGGTCCATCATGGGCAGGTGGTAGGCTGAGCCTGCATGCCCTGGCCCTCAAGGGAGGAGAGAACACCATGAGTCAAGGGCAGTGGGGAAGGAGTGAGGAAGGAGAAGGGGGAGTCTGCAGCTGAGGGGGTCTTCTCCGTTCTGGGTCCCTTGGGTGCGCACCTTCCCTGGGAGGCTCGGGTAAAAACGCTGCGGGCGTTCACACAACGACCGGCCCTCCTCCCCGCGCTTCCTGCGCGGCCGGCCTCGGCTTGAGAAGGGCGGGAGGGCCCGCCCGCTTTTCCCCAGCGCCAAGCAACGGCCTCTGGCTGCCCGCCGGCCCTCCCAGACTTCGCCGCTCCCGGGGCCTCCCGCCTGCCTGGTGGGCTGCCCCGGCCGGGGGTGGGCCGGGGCACGGCGGGACAAAGAGGCGGGCCGAGCCGGGGAGGGCAGGGCGGCAGCAGGTCCGGCCGAGTCGGTACGATGTGCGGCCGGGGAAGCTCAGTCGGGCCCCCACCCCAGCGACCGCGGATTTAAATAATATCACACCGATTCTTGTGCCTTCAGGGACGTTTGTTTGCTGCTGGCAGCGGCACCTCACTGCTGAGAGTCTGCGTGCCGTCAGAGCAGGGATGGCGTTTTTACAGAGAGAGCCCCTGGGTGAGCAGCCCTGCGCCCTGGCTGCAGATGGGGCGAACCTGGATGGCGCACCGGACAGAAACCATCACCTCAAGAAATAATTAAAATGGTTATTTCTGAAACTAAATCCCAAGGCGGGCAGCTGCCAGACCCACGTTATGATCTGTGACCCTGAAGACTTCAGGATGATAGGAAGACTGCTGGTTGGTTGGTCTGCCGACAGAGACATTCTGCCTTAACTCAGCACACACACTTTTAATGCCTAACCATTAAGGATCATATTTCCTACCATAGGTGTAAAACCAAGCAACTGGAAGCATCCATGGCCAGCATGAAGCCCAAGCTCACATGAGCGCTTCCCCAGGGATGCCCATACAGGTTCTGCTGCCATGGCATCAGCGCGACTAGGACTGTTCGGCCCTGGAGCCTGAGGTCACTGGTGATGAGGTCCCGCTCTCCTCAGAGGGAAGGTCTCAGCTTCTGGGTGCCAGTTGGCAACAGTGGTAGGTAGGTGTTAAAACTTGAGTGTGTACAGGGACAGCTGTAGCAGTTTTTGCATTGTGGAAGAATGTCTGGAAGCGCATAGATGAGTTTGCAATTTATTAAGGAATGGGCTGAACACAGAACCCTCTGGGAATGAAGGCTAATGAAGAGATGGGCGTTCATCTGGGCCCACATTCAATGTTAGACCAATGCCTAATCCTAGAGTTACTGTTTCATAATTGCACTTCAAGAGCTTTTGCTTATAGGTTGTATGACTTCCTTAAATGCAAGTAGATGTTTGTTGTTAGTTAAAATGTTTAATTTTCTTAGCACTTAATTACCAGGGAATTTGAAGCTGGCATTTCTTATATCTAGGCTTGGTGAGCCAATTTCCTGTAAACTACTCCCTGAATGCCAGAGGTATGAAAGATGTTGTATTAATACATGCTGACATGAACAAACCACTAAAGAAGGCTTCATAGTTCAGACATGACTAACAGCCTAATTTATAATTACCTAGCAGGGACTGTGATGGCACAGTTCACCACACACTGGCTTCACGTACAGCAGTGCCTTTCACTGGAACAGTGCTAGTAGCAATGTTGAGCAGGGCAGAAAAGAAAAAAGCTAACTGCAGTCTGTAAATTAACTCATCCAAATGATGGCTACTTTAAATTACATAATTTTTTTCTTTATTTAATAATCGTTGCCCAAGGATTTGAACCAGCTACTATAAAACTTGCTTAGTTTTGTGTAGTCATTTGGTGGGTTCTTTTTTAGCATGTGACATGGTGCTGGCTAATACGCAGACAGGCAAAAGAACTCCCAGGAAAGGAAGTAGAAGCAAAGAAAACAAACATTTTCTGGGTATACCACATCAGTTTGTACACAAGCTCAGCAGTAAGCCCCCAGCTTCCTGAGGTCTGAAAAGAAGCACTGACTGCAAGAGGCACAGCAAGACTACTTTTCCCGTTGAGGTATTTTATGGAAGTCCCATTACATCATGACTACACCTCAGTACCTACTTATGTTTCTCTCCTGTTCACTGTAAATCACTCACCCAAGGAAAGCTCTCACTAAGGAGAATTCAGCCACACTCTGTACAGGGCAGGAACCTCTGGTCTCTAAAGGGATTCAGAGAAACAATCCCATGCAATTTAGATCTTTCTCCCTTCCAACAGTAGCTTAAACCTGAAATGGAAGGATACTGCAAGTCTGACTAACACACCACCAAACATATTAATATACATATTACTATTGGAATATAGAGTTGCATATTACTTTGGTGGAGGTCAGTATGTTAATGCTGTGTCAGAATGGTCCTCAGCACAGACACTCTTCTCTTGTCCAAGACAGTCTCCATTCCAAATACAGAGTGTAATCCTCAGGGAGCAGCTCTATAAGGTATGAAGAAATCAAAACAGAGAAAAACAGCAACACTCTCAGATCTACAGGTCCATGAGACTTTTTGTCCACCATGCCACCAGCCAGTTGGACAGGGGGTTTAGGCTTGGTCTTGTATGTATTGAGCTAGCTGAGGAGGGAAAGAGCACATTTCCTGAAGTGTCTGTATGGGAATTGCTATGCCCAAAGTAATTCAAAATGCATTTCTTAACCACAAAAGTATATGGGGATCATCATTGACTTTCACTATAGATAGTGGGAAATAGTATTTCATTCAGAATCTATATGCATTTCTATGGAACATTACTTTCTCGAGAGGAAAGTAATGAGACAAGAAATGTGCCCTCCTCTTCAGGAACTGGGGAGAAGCTCACCGAAGGAATGGCAGAAGATTGAGTGAGTTAAATCAGCATATGTCACTGGAATCAGTGGGCATTTTCCTACTGTCTACCATCAATTTTGCATCAGGCATTAATTACAACCTTAACCAGGAGAGTTTGCTCAGAGCAGGGCAGCACACAAAGTTATCAGACTGTTTCAGTAATGGAGGAGTGCAAAGTCAGTCTTACTAGGCAAAGTTACAGCCATTAGGCTGAAGGCAGTTGCAGAAACCAAAAAGTTCAGGTATCCAGGAATTACAAAGTTTTGAGACAACTACTGCTGTAGTAAGCTACCTCAAAGAAAAAGTAAATAAGATGTGGAGACATAAAGCTTTGCAGCAGTCAGTGCTTTTTGCTGCCTTAACAGCTATTGATGCCCCTTTACATATCTTTCAGCTCAAGTAAAGCCTTTGACTTCTCAGTCACGGACAATAGAAACACACAGGGGCAACATGCTTTGAGAATACATGGAGAGTGACCAGCATTAAGAGTACAGTCAAGGTGATGACTGCTAGCACAATCTGTGGCATTAATTTCATTATTTCCTTCCTGGTGGTTCTGTTTTCTTTCAGCTAGTAAGATGAAATGATGACAGATGACTATGATACAAGAGATATCCTGAGGCCTTTGGTGTTTCGCCTCCATGAGAATGTCCCTGCGATAGTCCGTGAGGTTTTACTGGAACGCGGCTGGACTGAATTTGACAAGAGGGAGCAAGATGATGCAGACTGGAACCTGTACTGGCAGAACTCACCTTTCCGCATGACAGACCACCACAGCATTAAACCATGGCAGAGACTCAACCACTACCCAGAAGCTGTCCGGATCACCAGAAAAGACTACTTGGCAAGGCATCTGAAACGTATGAAAGGAGCATATGGATCAGCTCTATATGAATTTAGTCCAGTGGCATTCATCATGCCCAATGACTATGTCAAATTCATAGCAGAATACAGCAAGGAGAGACAGTCATTAGGCAGAAGACCTAGCTACTGGATTTGCAAGCCTGTGGATCTCTCCCGTGGAAGGGGTATACTCATTTTCCAAGACATTAAAGACTTAGTATATGACTGTGCAGTCATTGTGCAGAAGTACATTAGTAACCCCTTGCTCATTTCAGGCTATAAACTGGATCTGCGCCTTTATGTGTGTGTCACCAGTTTTTGCCCCCTCACCATTTACACTTATGAAGAAGGACTGGTGAGGTTTGCCACAGAAAAGTTTGACCTCAGTTCTCTGGACAATGTCTATGCACACCTAACAAACACCAGCATCAACAAACATGGAGCTTCATATAAAAAATACAAAGAAGGGATTGGCTGTGGCTGCAAATGGACATTCAGCAAATTTCGTTCTTACCTTCGAATATTTGGGGTTGATGACACGGTCCTCTGGCAGAAGATCAATAACATAGTGATTCTCACCTTGCTTGCTGTAACCCCCTTACCAGTGGCATCCAATTGCTTTGAGCTCTTTGGCTTTGACATCTTGATTGATGACAAATTCAAGCCGTGGCTTTTAGAAGTCAACTACAGTCCAGCCTTGTGTTTAGACTGTTCCATTGATGACGCTGTGAAAAGAAAACTTCTTCATGATATTGTTGAACTGCTGAACTACAAGCAGATTGACGCTTTCAGGCAAAACCAAGTGACTGGGATAAAGGCTGGTAGGAGGCAGGTGCCCTGGAGCACAGCTGGTGAGAGTGCCACCAAGGAGACTTCTGGCTTACTCACTTGCCAAAGAGTGGCTAAATGTACTTCTGCTTCCTTTGTGCAACCTGCCCTGCAGGCTGCAAGAGGATCAATTCGTAAGGTGGCTATCAGGACCAAGAAAACTGCCAGAGCACATCCAAGAAAAACACTGACTTCCCAGCTGCGGGAAAGGATGAACATGCCAAAACTACCCTCCCAAGCAAAAGCTGAAGCTAAAAATAAAGAACTCCCAGGAGCTGAGCATTCTCCACACAAGTCTTCCCAGCTTAGCTGCTGGTTACCTACACCTGACTTCTGCAACTACAAGTTAACGACACACCCCTATTTCCTCTCTGATAAAGACCAGAGGCCCATCCCCCGTGTAGGAGATTTTGTCCTTATTTTTCCTTTTAATGAAGCTGCACTTCAAGCTTCCAGGAATGGGACAGATATAAAGGGCATAATAAAGGAAATAAACAAATTAGTGAGCAAAGAGTTACCATCAAAACAGCAGAACGCAAAGAAAAGGGTAGGCTATTTAACTTCTGTGTAACTTCATGATGGTATATTATATAGACATCATAAATGACAACTTTAGCTGAAAGGGGGTAGAAGTACACTGACGTTGTATTTGAAAGAGAGATATATCAAACAATACACAATTTAAAATCGTAATTTAGCAATTACTGTTACAGATTATTTTAAAAAATTAAAGTGTTCATTTTTAAAAGTAATTCTTGCAGTATTAAAGTAGTCCCAGAATAACAACTGAGAATTACCCTTCTCAAAACATCCTCAGAAATTCCATCTTTATTATTTTTCTTAGCCATCTTTGGTTCTTTTCCTAAGGGGGCTTTATGACTTGAGAAACTGGTCACTTTACACCAGGGAGCATTCAACATACACTCAGTTCACAAAGGTGCTGGTAGTATGAATAATGCAAAACTGTCCTGTTTTTGAAAAATCCAGTCAGCTTCTCAACATTCATTTCCAGAAATTAATTTTGCAATGTATGAAACAACAGCATGAAGTAACTTTCATGGTAGGTTTCTGTAGAAATTCTTATGGAAAGTAATTTCAAAATAATCTGTATACTGCTCCAGTGTTTTGTTTCAGATAAACTCCTAATAAAGAAATAATTAGGATTCCAAAGATAACAGAGAAATTTGTTATCAGAACGCAGAATATGAATTACAAATACCGTATTCAGAAGACTGGATCAAACCTCTCTCACAGACTGTGTTAACCACCTGGTCAGTACAGTCGTTAGGCAGTTTTGTTTTGCTTGCAATAAAACTGATGATGAGCTGTACATGGGAAAATACTAACACTGAGCTCGAGCATTTGAGATGATGGTCAAAATAGTGCCCTTCCCTTGTGCATCTCTGCTGTCTGAACAGAAGTACCTGTTCAGAAGTCACAGCATATTCATGTTTAGCCTGGAGAAGAGAAGGCTCCGGAGGGACCTTATACTGACCTTCCAGTACCTGAAGGGGGCCTACAGGAAGGCGGGGGAAGGTCTATTCACAAGGGTTTGTAGTGATAGGACAAGGAGCAACAGTTTTAAGCTAGGAAAAGATAGATTTAG
>JAVSBS010019776.1:4017-68711 GCA_033124195.1 Coracias cyanogaster
TAAGCCCTTGCAGACAAAGAATAGGTGAAAACCACTAACTTGTGTTGTGTGCATATATAGCATGATTAATCATTTGCAAATAAACATCCAAGTGGGGAAAAAATAGTAAAACAAACATCAAATTGCAGTGTTACAGGAATGTTCTCTTGGCAAGAGCTCTTTCGTTTCTACACTGAAATTCTTACTCAAATGTGAGCTGTAAAATATACCAAAGGAAAAAAAAAAAAAGCAAGCCTGTTTTAGTTAAACAAAAGCAATGGATTCAGCATTTGCTAGAGGCAGATTTTGAAGAGAAACTCAGCCTGAAACTAGCACAGGAATCCTAATTAGCGCATTTTCTGTACAATAGCATCGTCTTTCTAAATGAACAGAGGCATACAATTGAGGAATTTTTAGCTGAGTGATGTTTTGGTTTTGAGGCATGATTTGATGAGTCTGCAGTTACAGTGTTCCCAAAAGTCTGTTCTGATGAGGTTCTTCCAGGTTTCACCTTCTTAAGTACAGGTGTGAACACTGATTCACCAGAGTGTTCAAGAATAGCAGCAATTGGGCTCAAAATGATAGCAGGCAGATGATTCACCTTTTTTAAAGGTTATTTGTGTCAAGGTACAGAATTTATTTTTTAAAAGCCCCACTTTATATCTATTAGTAAGTTCTGTATGTGGCTATTACTAGAGGTTTTAATGCATGTTTTCTTAAAACCATCAACAAAATCCCCACCAACAACCCCCAAAGAAACAGCTCCCCAGTCCTGCTCAGTTGGACCTTGTTAGGCTTGAGCTGAATAGTCTTTCAAATGGATTTAAGCAGTGTGAAGCTTTGCTGTACTCTTCTTATGGTCCCAAGATGGGGGAACCACTTTTTAATCACAGTGGTTCAGGGAGAAAATACATGGGTATATTTCTTGGCCAACTCCAACCGTATCAATATGAATGTCTTGTGCAGATGTAGGTGTCTGTTATTGTCAGTCTCTACTATGGGTTATGCTGGTGTTTATGGTTTTATAAATGCTTCTGAGAGCTGATGGGTCAGAATCAAAAGTTGGGTCAACAAGGGGATGCCAACAGTGGGCAGAGGCTGAAGAGGAGGTGGTGGATGAAGCTTGCTCTAATACTAGGAAAACTCCCAGTTTCACTCTGAGCTTTTGGTAAGGATTTGGACCACCTCAGTAGCAGCTGGACTGTAGTCTTCTGTAGTGTTCTTGTAGCCAAACTGGGGAAATACAGACTGGATGGGTGGACTGCAAGCTGGGGGAAAAACTGGCTAGGCTGTCAGGTGCAAAGGAGAGTTGTTAAAGGCTCTGTTTCAAAGTGGCATTCCTTGGGGGTGGATAAGGGACCAGCACTGTGTTAGCATCTCCATGCTAATATGATGGAGATATTTTGTACCTCTTGTTATAGAGAAGATGGAGACAAGGTATGTTCTATTCTTTTAAGCTGGAGATTGAATTGCTTTAAGTACCTTTGTCAGCTTAGCTAACGGGTGCAGAGACACAATTTTCTAGTTTGGGTTTGTTTTTTGGAAGTTGAGAAATTGTTTGGGAGCTGGGAAAAGAGAGTAAATTGGAAGTGGTGGTCATACATATTCCTCCTCTAGCCCCTTCTCGCGGCCTTGTGGTAGTAAAAATGAACAGTAGAAGACCAGACTCCAGGCTCTGTGACCCAGGAGGAGCAGGGTCCTATCTTCAGTGTGGAAACATTGACTTCTGGAGCAGTCACCATGAGCACCTAATGAAGTCCTGTACTGAACTGCAGTTGATTTCAGTAGGGTGTTTAGAAATGCTGAGCTATATTTTGGAGTTCTAGTCTGTCGCAACTGGAGACAAACCTATCAACTTTGCTTTACCTGCATTTGCACACCTCTCATTAAAGCAGTTTGAAGTGTGGGTATGCTGTTAAGAGGATGCCATTTGTGCTTTGGTAGGCTTCAAATTCAGCTGCCTTAAAGGATCCAGAATATGTCCTTTGTATTAAGCTTCCCTCAGTTGAAGCCATTGCCTCTGTGGTTTCTGTGGGGTGATATAGGTTGGGGAATGCTGCTATTTTATTTTGTTTTGGGCCTGTGGTCACATTGTG
Organism: Coracias cyanogaster; assembly: GCA_033124195.1. Lineage (NCBI taxonomy): Eukaryota > Metazoa > Chordata > Aves > Coraciiformes > Coraciidae > Coracias > Coracias cyanogaster. The sequence goes on from JAVSBS010019776.1 coordinate 6,093, forward strand.
GCAAGAGCATGGTTATCAGCTGATTGCAAGTAATATCTCTTCTTGCACCAGATCCAGTTTTCCAGGGGTAGAGGATTGCTGGTGGTAAAGTCAGGGTTTGTGAAAGATGCCCAGCGGTGGGTGCTGCTGTGAGCGCCTCCTTGGACAGCCTGGGGGGAAAGGGAAGGCAGGGACAGGGATGGAGACCGCATGGCATTTTATATTGGAGGGAGGAGTGAACCGCTCATTCCTAGCAGTGAATTTTGAAGTGAAGCAGAAGTGCTTGGCAGGTGCCTGTGTGTTTGGTGTTCTGTTGGTTTTTTTTTTTTTAAAAGCTAAACAATAAAATGTAATGTTTGGAGAGAGCAGGAGGGTACTGATTTTTATTCCTTCGGGATGTTTTCTGGGCTGCTGTTTCCAGGCATTAAGTTGTCTGGGGTTTTTTTTAGGAGAGTCGTGCCTGAATGCCCTCTGCCTACCATAGGAATGAGGATGGGGCAAAGGATTTCAGGAAAGGTAGCTTTTAAATGAAGGTGCCTTGTTGAAGCTTATGCAGGTGCTGCTGCTGCACTCTGTTATGACCTGAGTTTCTAACATTTGTTCAAGGCCTCAGTGAAATGTGGATGTAGCAGGACATGGGTGCAAGTGCTCTGACAGGTCCTTTCATGTGTTATTTGAAGTCTGGTTTTCCTATCGATGGCTTTTAGTGGGGCAGGCAATCACTGAGACAGAAGGGAGGGAGGAGAATAGATTGACTGCCCAACCGGCATTCTTTGCAAAATAGAAACCTCATTTTGTACATTCAGCTTTCGGCTGGGCTTCTGCTTTTCTAACACAGCTCTTCTGTGTCCAGAAACAGAACTCACAGCAGTGCTTTTATGCTGGGGTTCAGACAAAAAAAGCAGTTTGCTTGCTTGGAAGTCAAGGTTTTGCTCCCTGTAGGGATGCCTGTTATCTGATTACAAGATAATACATGGCAGAGGCATGCTAAAGAGTGGTAATACACTAAATGCTGCATCTGTAATTGAATTGCACCAAGCGTCACCTGCTTTTAACTTATTAATGAGTTTGAACTGTTTATAAACAAGGAACAGTGTGAAAAGAGAGGGCTTGGGGTTTTTTCTGGAAGAAATACCTTTTAAGGTCTTGGAGCATTCTTTTATGTTGCCTATTCTTAATATAATGCAAAGTCTAGATGGGGTGGCAGCGTGGGTCTGGCACTCAAGTGTCTGATTAAAGCATCTGACACCAGCAGAGCCCAGTATCCATCATCACCTCCATCACCTCCTCACTCCCCAGGAGCACACGCAGCCTGTGACCACTTCATGCAATGTTCAAATGGCTCCACATGACTGCCACACTTGGGCCAAACAAGTAGTCAGATGTGGTTGGATTGAGGTGCACGTCACTGCCAGCAACATCGCACTGCTCAGTCTGCTCTGCTGCTGCTGGGTGGCCCCACGTTACAGCAGCTTTGGGAGCATCTCCAGAATGGTTCAGAGTAGGTCACTGCTTCATCTCTTGTCGTCTGGAGGAGTTGGGAGGGAGGCATTTATTCCTCTTCATTTCAAGAACTTACTGCCAAACTGCCTGGTGACATTTGGTCAAGTGAAAAACTCCCAGGTAATAGTATAGTGTAGGTTGGTGTTGGCTTCTGAACGGGAAAATAAGGGGATGAAATAACAATGGTATGGATCAGATTTCAGGGGAATTAAATAGACTGCTGTCAGTGCTCTCAGATGCGGTTTGATCTCGAAGAAAAACAGATCTTCACTTCATCGTTTTAAACCAATTTCATGCTTCAGCAGTTCTACCCACTTGTGTCATCTTGGCACCACGGGTCGCCAATGGGACCCGTGCAGCTTGCAGAAGCCGAAGCGTTATTGCACACACCCTCCCTGCGCTCAGCTCTGGGGGTTATATAGAGCTGTGAAGACAAGACAAAGTTTCTTTTGATGACCCCAAAACTGAGACCTAAATTGGACTGTTTAAAAGATTGCAATGTCTTATAAATGATGTATTGGAGCAAAAATAGAGACTGCTTGTCTGACTTCAGGGATTTAACTGTGAGGCTGTGACCTCTAGAGGCTAAAAATAAGCAAACTTCTTTCCATCCTCTGCTCTAGCAGACACATTTTTGTGGCATCTCATGAGCTCTCGCTTCACATGGTGATTCCTCTAACTTGGGAAATTTAATTACAATGTTTCATAAATTTTTCACTTTTGACAAAATTATTGGCAATGGACAACTTGTTTGCAGAGGTCATTTTTATAGCTGTTCTTAAATGAATACTTAAAGTTGGTAACAGACATCTAGACTCAGTAATACTTGTGCCTGAAGTGCCACACTGGGTTTCTTGTTGGTTTGTTGTTTTTTGTGGGTTTTTTTTTTTTTTAATGTGCATGTTTAAGTGCATGTTACATTAGATTTAACTTTAAGTATCCTCTGCTACTGCAGTGGGGCCATTTCTGGGATGTAATATACAGCCACAATTTGTTGTTGCTGGCATTGCACGATGGGGGAAGTGAGGAAGGACTTCTCTAGCCGAAAGCACCGTGCCCAGCATGGCTTCACTTACAAGCTCAGATGGAGTCATAGATGGTGCTGCTGATACAGGCATGGGTCTTACTGCAAACAGTGAGCGCTGGGGATGAAGTCTTCTGTGCTCTAAATAAACAGGCAAAGTGGTCTTGATTCCTGTCTATGGAGTTTCCAGGATAATATTGTGTTTTTTTAAAAGTAGTGTATCATTTAATGTCTGAATCTTTCAGGTTTTATATCTATTTTCAAGATGCCAAAGGGACAGTTCCCATGCTCATCCAGTGGTAAACAGAAGAATTGCTAAATGGGATCAGATCCATGGTGCTTCAGAAGAAAGTGCAAATAGACCATAACATAAACTGAGGAGGATAAGTTACGTGCAAGGTCTGAAACTACATTCTTTGGAACAAATAATATTGGATTTTGTGGCAAGCCCAGAGATCCCGGTGATGCCCATGGGTGGCAGATCCTTCTCTCAGACCTGCTGGCATCTCTGTCTTCCCTCTGCCTGTAGTGTTGGGTTCCACCATAACCTTACATGCTTCAAGGGGAGGTAAAAAGGAATTTTTTTTTTTTTTTGTCTTACTATTTTATAAAAGCAGGTTGCAATTTCAGGGCTGTAGCTGCTCCGGCTGACACTGTTGCTGCCATCACCTGAGATGCTGAGGACTGAACAGAATGGTTGTGAATGGACCCCGAGGCTGCACTTTCAGTCTGGTCTCTTTGCAAGGGGGAAAGATGGTAGAAGAGGGGTTGGAGAAGGGACTCTGTGCCCCCTCAAAGAGTGGGAACTTCATTTTTAGTTGCTCTCTTGATTAATTGTGTTGCAGCCCCCTCCTCTTCCCTGGTTGTGGTGGGGAAGGACCTTCTCCTTGAGGAGGTCTGGGGTTCATAAGGAACCCAGTGTTCAGGAGACTGTGCCTCTAGGGGTGAAATAGTGTAAAGGGCAGTACTTTGGTGACAGTGCACACATTTTTCTTGGAACAAAGATTTTTCTTGTATAAGCAGTGCTGCATTTGCCCTGTTGCTTCATGGAGCCCATGTTCTAGCAGATGGCTGTGCTCTATCGTCTGGTAATTGCCTAAATGTGGTAGTGTTGATTTGGTGAGCATTTTTCTTCTATTCTCTTGATTTATGCTTGTGAACCTTTTTTACTGTCTGGGTTTTTTTCTTAATGATCTCAGCCTTTTGTTCTCAGTCTATTTTTAAGGCTTAAATTGTTCTGTGCCATGATGGGAGTTTCACAGAGCGTTGCAGAATGCCGCTATTTTCTTGACTCCCTTAGCCGAGATACAGAGCATAATCTTGCGCTCCCATCTGCAGACACCACGGCCCCTGGCTTACCTGCAGTGAAGGTCTCCTCCCCGGTGGGGCAAGCAAGCAGAGCCCTTTCAAGGCAAGGATCTGCCGCACAGTTTGCAGAGGGTCATGCAGATCATGCATATATTTTGGAATAAATGGGAATTATGGACTGAGCAAGTTTATGAGAATTAGAAAACCCTAATGAACATCCAAATAGCTTTGTGAGACAGCGTTGCCATAGAAACACAGTTTCTACAGCACCTCATCAGAGTTGTGCCACTACTCTCTCCTACTTCACCCAGTTGTAGAGCTGTTTTAAGCAGCTGAGAGCCCTTGGCTGGAGTATCATGAGGGTTTTCCGTGCAAGTTAGCAAAGCTAACACCCGGCTGGCCTAAAGTTGGCACCCAGCACAGGGGAACCACCGGGTGCTTTGGCTTTGGGGAAGTGCAGGTGCCGTGTGGCAAGGGCTGGGACCTCCCCTGGGTGTTGCTGGTCCACCCTGAGTTGGAAGGTGGTCTGCTGAGCGGTACCAGCTCATGATGTAGGCTTGGTGATGGCTCCTTTAGTCCATGCGACTGCTCTCTGCAAGGAACATAGTCACGCTGAGCGCAGTGCGTGTGACTCAACATTAGTGGCTGTGGTCATTATCACTGAGCAAATGAGGCTGGGCATCTCCTCTGTGCAAAGGCACCCATGGAGAGATACTCCCTTTTATTTACAGACAATGCTAAAGCATGTTTTCCCACACCCTTCCTTTCTTCCCTCCCTCTGTTCAGGCTCAGGGTGAGCAGTCAATGAAGGAAGCAGCACGTAGCTCCATGACAAAGGGGTGTATAAGCATTCTGTGAAATGCGCCCCAAGTGCAATAATATCCAGCTTCCCAAAATAAACTGCACAGCAAGCGTGTTCGGGGGTCAGCAGCAAGAGCAAACCCTGATCCAAACATCTGAGGAAAATACAAAAGCTGCTTGGTGAGTCCTGAGGGCTGTGCCCTGTGGAGGGGCTCAGGGCACCAGAGGAGCGGTGCTGAGCACCCAGGGGGTCTCTTTCTCAGTGAAAAACAAAACAACTCCCCCACAGATCCCTGTGCTACAAGGGACTTAATTAAGCAACAGCATGTGGTTCTTGTGCTTCCTGATGATAACAGAATGCCAGATGATGGGATGTAGCAGAGCTTTTCTCATGTAAGTACTAGCATTGTGCTTTGAAAATGAGACTGGCATTAAAAGCAGTCCTCTCAATTGAATATTGGAAGTTGAGTGCTCTGAGTTCTTATGTATGAAATTAAACATTGCGAGTCTGATGTAAAATGCTTGCAAGACAGGTAATTAATAACATTAGAAACTAATTAACTGGAAGTACCGTGTACCTGATGATGACTACGTGAGTAGACTTGATTTGCGAATCACTCGATGTTATGGAGAGATCTGGGGGGTTTTCTTCTCTCACAGGTTCCCTCTCCCTTGGATGTGAAGGGGCCAGCCCTAAGCAGGGGCCCGGTACCATTCCAGGCTTGGGATGACCCTTGTCTTAGTCACCTGGAAACACACAGATGAACAAGTTAACAAACAAGTACATACTTCTGTGCTTTCCCATCCCAGTGACAAGGATCCAGCGGGACCCGACAGCTGCCATGTTGGGAGGATGCAGCAAGGCTCGGACTCAGCCTGTGTTAATGAGATAGTGCCTGCCTCGACCTGTGCTCCCCTGCGCCCAGACCACGCAGGGTGACGTCTGCTGGGGCTGCAGTGAGGGAGAGCTGTGCTTAAAGTCTAATTAGCAGTGAGACTTCCTCCAGCACAGGGATTCTTTTACTTTTCCCATGTTTCTGCTTCTGTCTAGCCATAGCAGCTCAAGGGTGGATACAGGTGCTCAGAGGCAGAGGGTTTGGTGATCCCTTATCCTAACAGCACCTCGTGGTTCCCATAATCCATTCCTGGAAAGCTACTGCCTTGTTTTTCCATTGGGTTCAGCATTGGTCAACTCAGGATGGATTTTGGGGGGAAGAAAAAACCAGAAGTCAGCAGCTCTGCACTCTAGCTGTCCTGTTGCCCTGGCCTCTTGCTAGCTGGCAGCATGGTCTTCAGTTTTGAGATGCTGTGGAGGATGGTAAGGAGGTGCAGGTAGAGGGCAGCATGTCCAGACTGTGGAATTTGGGCATCTCACTGCAGGGGAGTGGCTGGATTTTCCCCCACCGTCCCTGGTCCTGTGTGTGGAGCAAAGATGCTTCAGACACAGGTGCTGCTTGTAGTGCAAACCCTCTCAATCTGAGCACATGGAAACAATGATGGAAAAGGGCCAGAGACCTCAAACCAGCAAGGCTATGAAGAAAACTTAAAGGGGGGAAAAGTGTCAGGGTGAGCTGCACACCTGCTTGCCAGATTTGAGATGTTCTTGCAGCCATGCGGGATGCTGCAGGCTGCTCCCTGTGCCAGGGGCACTGCCAGCGCCAAGTGGCTTCTTGGAAGTGCCAGGCAAGACCCTTTGGTGCTTTTTGTTGCTCTTCTGGCAGGTAATAAACAGGGCTCTCTTCTCATTATTACTAAATCAAAACCATATTGATTCCTTGTGTGAAAATCCGGTGCAACGTAAAATGTTTTATTTATGCTTCTAACCCGGACTCACCACAAAAATGCTGGTTTTGTAAATAAATTAAATTAATGGCTGAGCCAGAGGCTCTAAGATGAGCCCAGCTTTCCGTGGCATCCACTGGTTGGTGGGAGGCTTGGCTGTGCCAGCTGGTCCCGGCAGAGTTGGGGGCTCTTGGCTGCTGGTGAGCTGCCCCAGGTATCTTGTGGCTGGTGGGACCTGGCCCTGTGTGCAGTGTCAGGACAAAGTGCTTTCCTGTCCTTGTCTGTGCCTTGTCACTGCGCTTCCTCCAGGAGCTCAGAAACTACCACAGCACTAAAAACCCTTCCCAAGAGTATTCTCTGTCTTCTCTTGAAGAGGAGAGCAAAATGCAGAAGGTTTTAAGAATAAATGCTACTCAGCAACACGTCTCTGCCCACTTTGCCTGTTCTGCAAAGGACATAGCAAAAGAGGGAAAGCAAGCTGCTGCTGCTGCATACCACTGCGCTGTTCATGGACAGTCAAGGGAAATGGCCCTACGATGGGCTTGGTTAGTGAGAACATTTGGAGCTGTTGGGACGAGTTTCAGTCCCTGTGGCTGACCTAGCGTAGGGGTGGTTTTGCAGAGCACCAAAGATGAGGGCATTGTGTGCAGTGTGGCACTTTACTTGTCAGCACAGCATTAATGGTAGTTGTTTAATGTGGTGATTAGTGTTGTTTGTTCAGATGTCTAATGTAGCAATTAGCCCCGTTGGGGTGTTCAGTGATAGGTTATGAGTGCTTTCTTCCTGCCAAGGAGTGTTCTGCATCTCCAGCCTCCCCTCCTGGTGCTCCTGTGTGCTGTAGTGCTCCTCATCTCACAGATAGTGCAGGCATATGGTTATATTCATGCAGCACAAGGTGACCTTTTGGCAAAGGGATGCTGCTGGGCCACTGTTCAGTCAGAACCCAAATTTTCACTGGTGCTGTCTCCAGCTCAGCTCCTGGAGTGTGGTATTGTCCTTCTAGCAGTGCCCTATGTGGTTTGACCTGCATTGGTCCATCTAGTGCTTTGGTTGAACCTCAGCCTCTTAGCAGGAATGAATTTTGACTGAGAAAAGTGGCCCATGGCTAAAAGCCACTGTGATGTGCTAGATGTCCTTATCTGCTGCAAAGCCATTCTTGTTATCTGGGATCATGTCCCTTGATTAAGACCCTGGGAGAGGAGACAAAATACATCCCTGGTGCTGAAAGAGAAAGCTATTGATTTTGTTTCTTCCACTGGGTGAGATCGTTTTCTGGGGTTTGATGGATGACAAGTCAAAGTGTGACAACGTCCCCGAGCTGTGGGGGTTTGGTGCTCTTTGGGGCTGATGCATTCTTATTCCCAAAGCTATTAGCACAGGCAGGCTGCTGGTATTGCTTCGTGGTGCTGCCCTGCTCCAGCGAAGGAGGCGTGAGGGAGAAGGAGGCATCGCAACAGCAGCTTTGCAATGGGTTGTTTAATTAGCAGAACACTTAAATGTGAGCATCAGATTAAAAGGCTGGGGCCAAGAAGTGCTGTGGCTCTCAGGGGATGTGAAAACGCACTAGATTTACACAAATGGGCTGTAGAGCATTAGCAGCTTTCTCTGGGGGTTTAATCACCCCTCTGTCAAAGGCCTGGTAGAGGGAGGCTCTGCGGCAGTCTGGCTCATGCCTTGTGGAAAGGATGCTGGCCTGTACCACCCAGCCACTCAGGTTTGCTCCAGGAGCATTCTCATTGCACCCTCCATTCTTCATCCTCCCAGGTCCCAGAGGTGCATGAGGAGCATTAGGGACATGGTGCTGTCTATAAGTTGGAGGCAGCTACACAAGCAATTCAGGGAAAAATGAGATGTTTCTGGTCCTTCAGAGGTTCTGGGCTGTAGCCCAGTGCTGAGCTGTGATGCCTCTTGGCTGCACTCAGTTCTACAGGTAGGCTGAGGACTGGGAGCAGTTGGGCGCCCAGGGGAGAGTCTGTGGGTAGGTGAGCCCCCTGCAGAGGTAGCTCTGTGTTTTTGACAGGGCTCCTGCCATGTAGCTGATGAACGTATTCACTCAGGGAGGTTTCTGCAGAAAAGAGGAACCAAAAAGTTGCTTCCAATCCGGGTGGTGGGAACAATTTCGCCCAAGTCTTCACCATGTGAAAAACAGAACCTTTAGACAAAGTTGCTTCTCAGACATCCTGATTTTTATCAGGAAAGCAAGCTGACTTTTTCCTGTTTTTAAAGGTAAAACTGGAAGAAAAAAAATAGCTGCTGGCAGGATGCACATGTCATGGAAAAGCAAAACAAAAGTGCAACAGATGAAGCTACAGCAGACGTGGGCCAGGCGTCTAACCACTTCCAGCAGCCCCTGCTTCGGGATGCTGGACCGTTGGCTGTACAGACATCTGACTCAGGGAAACTGTTGCTACCTTCTTACCTCCAAAAAAGCCGTTCTTTGAGGAGGCTGAAGCTGTTCAGATGTTTACAGACCCACCAGGGAAGACACCAGTGCTGAAAAATGCTGCCTGGGAGTTTACAGAGTGAGATCAACTGTACATTGGTTGCTGCTTCATGCCTGGAGGCTGGGAACTTCAAAGTGAATTATACAAGTATTGCACATCATGCCGGGAAGGTGGCTGCTGGAAGGAGCCTTCTTCCACCCCCTCTCTGGCAGCCCTTCAGGCAAGAGCAGAGCTGGCTGTAGAAGAAGGACTAATTCAGCCCTGGGGGCAGCAGCGCTGTGGCCAGTAACAACGGCTTGGCTGGACTTGGTTGAGTGGAAATGCTGAAGCATAAGAGAACAAGGGAAAACATTGCGCTGAAGATGCATTCTCATTGTGGTCTCAGGCTGTGTCTCAAGGGGATTTCCTGGTCTTCCCTCCCATTCTTGCACACGTGCCCACACGTGTAGCTATCCACCAACATTGTGTGCGTTCTGTTATTTCAAGACATGTCATCGTCTTCTTGGGCACCCCTGCTTGCCTGCGCTGGGCTGAGGATAGAGCAGGGCTGCTGGCAGTGATCAGGACTCTCTGCTGCATCAGTGGCTTGTGGAAGGCCAGCCCCAGGGTACCCGGTGGCAGAGGAGTGGTGCCAGGGGTGGCTGCACCATGCTCAGCATACAGGTCCTGCGGCAGAGCCCACCACTCAGGGTCTGCAGCCCCCTCCACTGAGGAGCTCTCCACAGGCTTTGTGCTCCCAGTGGGATGCAAAACTCTGCAAGGCCTGACTTGCTGCACCAAGGTCTGCTTCTGCCTCTGCTTTGGCTAATGAAGGTTTCACTTTTTTTCCAGCACTGCTCTTTTACTAGTCTGCTGTATAAAATGTCATTGTTTCCTTAAACGGTGGGGGAAGTCTGCAGAGAACATCTAGAGCAGGAGGTTTGGGTGTCCTCCAGGTACCTGAGTGGTACTTTGCCCTGGGCTGTTCCCGAGATGTTTATGGGACAAAGGGTAGGGTTGACCTGCAGACCCAGGAGCAACAGGCATCCCAGGGAGGAGCACTGCAGGGAAGCCGCATCCACTGTGATTCCCGGTGCACCATGATAAGCTCTCTTGATTTCTTTGTGAATTATTTAAAATGCAGGAATTGAAAACAGAAGCCTAGCTGTTTTTGTTGTGTGCACAGGCTAGATTAGAGCAGGAAGCTTCATTACAATGAGCTTAGAAGTCTTCAAAGGCTTGGATGTATTTTCCCCTTCATTGATAAGCAATATTGATTTCAGCAGCGGTTGCCTGCTATGCCTGGCCACAGGAGTGTGGTGCTCCTGCAGACCCAGAGTTGTGCATTAGCACAAAATTGTGCACTTACTGTTGAGCAAACCAGGTTGTTTCCCGCAGGCTATTAATTCATTTGTGGGAGAGAGGGTTCAGAAGATGTTTAAGAGGGAGATTTGTATTTTTCTGTGCCAGGTGAGACCATCAGAGCTGCTGCATTGTATTGCTGCCTCTCATGCTGAGCAGCACTCTTGCAGCCATCTCAGTAAAGCAGGTTATCTCAAACTTACTCTACTCCTGGAGAAAGCCCTCCTCACAGAAAGGGAGAGTTTACCTGTGGTCTCTTTTGAAAAAGATGCTCTAGGTAAAATGTTGCTTCCAGTGAAGTCTTTCTTCTTTTTAAAGCATAGCGTTTTATCACATATTTTGGTGCTGCCGGGGGGAAAAAAAAAGTTTTCCTCCTTATAACTGACCAACTAAATGCAGGGTTTTGCTGTTTGTGAAAGTAGATTGGGCATCCTGCTACCAAGATGGGCATCCTGCCCAGGTCAGGCATCCAGGTACCAGTGACAGAAAATATGATGATCTTAAAGGGTTTAGGACAGATGGGCAATGGAAGCCCTTCCCTGGCCAGTGTGGGCTCTTGATACAATTAAGGCAGACAGTTGGTGGTGCTGAGCTCATGGTATGGAGTAAACCGAACTGATCAAAAGGGGTTATAAACATTGTTGTTATGCTGATATATGTGCAAAGATTTATACTAATTGTATGTCACATCAGTGACACTAGCCCAGACTCAGTGATATAGTCAGGGAGGGTGTAGGTTGGGGTCCATGTACCTGGAGAAGATAGATATCTCCTGTGGTTGGAAAGGTTACCTCTACTTTTTGCCTGCTTATCCTTCTAATATTTTTTTAAGGTTTTAAAAAAATAATACTCAAGTTTCTTTGCTGTAGAACATGCTTCTCTTTGTTTTTCATCCAGAAGGTGTCCAGAAAAACATGGCTAATATAAGGTGGGTCATAAATACATGCTCATGTACATTTGGATGCTGGAGTGTTTGCTGCAACATGGAGAGCAGCGTGGGAGTGTTCCCACTGGAGTCCCATGTGTCAAGATCTGCTCAGTTCTGGAACTGCAGGAGCATGTTGGAGGTGCCTGATGATCATCCGTTAATGGGCTCGGCCAACTTGAAATTCAGCCCCTGATTGAATTGAGCTCGTGGACTATTCTCGAAGGTATTTGAGTTCTGTGAGGATAAGCTCAAATTGCATCACGATTTGCATGACTAACAGTGTGTATGATGCTCCACATAGCAGCAACCGTGACCTGAGCTTGCTTTCGGCACCCCATGAAATATGTTTGACTGAAACATTAAAATCACAAGGGTGAGGGAGCAGCAACTTCTTTTGTGTCTTGAGCTTTTTGGATGCATTTGGATCACATTGAATTTTTGGTTGTTTTCTTATTATTATTCACTTCCAGAATGACAAAGACTCAAATGTTTTATAACTGGAAACCCAGATGCCAGTGCTGATTCCTGGAGACTTGAATTTCTTCTCCTTTACACTCACTTAAATCCAAATTAACCCTGCCCAGTTCAGCTGTTTTAGGCTGGCATGAGACAGGCCCTGAGTTGGGCTGTTTCAGTCTGGAGTGGGATCTTGAGTTTGCAGAGGGGTTTGAAAAGGCCACACTCTTGGATGTTTTCATCTATATCCCAGTTTCTTCAGCATTGATCTTGCCCTTCTGCCACTCAGAGATCCAGGCTTTCTGTTGGTTTTTGCTTAATTAAAAATTGACCTCACCAATGCACAAAGCAGAAGCATTTCACACCATGGTTGCTAAATATTTCATATTGTTCCTGGATTTTCTCGATGTTTTTGGCTTACCCTTGCACTCTTGTAACTTAGTTATGATTGCTGCAGCTGGAGGGGATTAGAGCCCTTTCCCTGCTCTCCCTTCAGCTGGTTTCCTCTTTGGAGTGGAGTTGTGAATAGTTCTGTTCTTTTTTCTGCTAGTAAGCCTCAGTGAGAGGTGATGATTAAATATGATGATGATGATGATGATGATGGAAACGTTGATGGCCAACACTGAACATGATGGCAAAGATCTGTAGCAGGGGTTTTATACCTAGAATGTACCAAATCAAAAGAAATAATTAAGAGCAGTTGCCATTTAAAGGTGAGCTGACTGAAGCCAAGAAATGCTGGAGTCCTTGCAGCCTTTTAGTTCAGACTGGCTGGAAAGAGGGAGGCTTGAGGAACAGAGGTGCATCCTCTGCAGGTACAGATGAGGTCACAGGGAGATGGGGGACAATGACCGATTACAGCTTCACCTTTAGAGAGCTTTGTCTCTGGTTTCTAGCTGGTGTGTTCTAGGATTTCAAAGTCCACTTTATCTTTTATTCACAAATGCTGATGTTTTTAAATGAATGGTGCAGTGCAGTTGCTATAAATAAGTGAGTGTCAATACAAGGCTTTAGCACATGAAAGGCTCATTGATGGGAGCTGGCACTGATAATGGCTCTGCAGGTTCCTTCAGAAGTCTGCAGGACACGGGAGAGGAATCAGGCTTGCTATCTGGTGCAAGAACTTTTTGATCTTGGTGGTTGGTGGTCCTTGCTCTGTGCAGATGGGAAATAAGAAAATAATAGAAAAACCATTTATTATTATTATTGTGAAAAAATGGGGGAGGACCAATGGAGGTGGCTGTGATAAATTTTATGGGAATATTTTCTGTCTTAACCTCTCTCCTGTGGCTGCAGGAACCTGTAGCTGTTGATCCAAATCAGTCCTTTCAGTTATCTGTTTGGCATCCTGCATTTGCAATCCTTTCTCTGGTTTTATTTGCAGAAGCAAAATACCAGCAAGCTATCCCAACCTCATGCCCACACCTCTAGCCTGTGGCTCTTGGGAGTATATGTATGACACACCTTGTACCAGAAGATAAATGTTCTAATCACAGATGCTGTGTGTCTAGATCTCTGGGCATGGCAGGGATGTTCTGAGTTTCATAAAAGCAGTAGAGCCTCCTGCCTTACTGTGGCCCTGCTGAAACTTGGGAGGTTCAGCAGGAGAGCATAGCGTTGTGTTGGCTTTGGAGGACTGCCACAGAAAAGATCCCACTGGAAGATATTCGCCATGAGAGATCTCTTTTGCTGTCCCCCAGTGCTTCTTTCTGCTCTTGGTTGAAGATGGCAATAGCTCAGTATCATTGCAGAATCAGGCCTTACTTGGATCTGGATGCTGCAAACAGTCTCTGACAACTGGCTCAAACCATGTGTCAGCCTATGGAATTGAGGTGGCCCTTGCTTGGCCCTGTGCTTTGGGGGAAGGAAGGGACCAAATTGTAGCTCAAGAGCCAGTTGCATGCCACATGCTGTGGATGAAGCCCGAAGCTGGCTGACTGCCAATCAAATGTCCTTCTGGGGGCATATTTTAACATTTATCTTGTTTCTTTTATTTGTTGGGAGCAAGTCAACTTTTATTTGCTGAGAGTTTGAAGGAATAGCACTAATATGCTCAGGAAGAGACTTTCTCCTTTGGAGACAGTCTTTCAGGCATCTTGCTGGATTTTAGCTGGCTCCAGGCTGGCTGTGTGTGGCTGGGCACTTGAGGCTGCTGGTCTGTCCCTGTGCCTGTGGAGGCACTAAAAGCCGCCTTAGATACAGCAACAAAGAGCTTGTATGAGGCAGTGGCTTTAATTTGAAGGCTGTTTCCTGCAGGGACAGTGAATTTCCTCCTACGTGCAGTATCAGTTGATGAGGATATGTTTTATTTTCATGTCTGTCAACAGGCCAGACTGAAGGCTTTGCTGGTGGTGGTGCTTGTGTACTCCAACTGAGATGCAGGTGCTCTCATACCCTGGCATTTCCAGGGGTATCCTCCTCCATAAAAACGCTGTTGGCATAGAGATGGATTTCTTAATGAGGAAACTGATCCTTTCCTTGGGCCAGGTTCTATTCCTGGTTACACCAAAGCAATTTGGCTTCAAATTAGGGAGAGACTGGCTCATTCTAAGGCTTTGTGAGTTGGCTCTTCTGCACAGTCCATGGGTGGCTATAGTGTGCCTCTCACCACTGCTGCTTTGAGACTGCCTTGGAGTGATGGCAGGGCAGGCTTGCCGCCTTCTTTTTTTCTCTGCAGTAACTCCTCTTGCTCCTGGATTTTACTGGGACACTTCCACGTTGTGCTTCACTATTGCTTGCACTTATTTTACCCCTGAATTTTATTTTCAGTGTTCCTGGGGCTATGATGGTGGCTGTTTTCTTTCCCCCTGCTGTCATAATTGGTACTTCAGAAGAACCAAAATAGGCAGCCCTGCCTTCCTGCTGAATCACTTAATGCATTTTAATTTAATTAATTGAATTGTCCATTTTGGTTACGTCATGGGCAAGGCACAGGAAGTCAGGACCTGGAGTGGAGCAGGCTGACACAACTCACAGCACGCAACCTTTTAGTGCTTTGTAAAAGCTTTTGTTAGAGCTCCATACTGCTGTTTTCCCCTCTGTACTGGTTCCATTAGGGCTGTAGCTCTGCGGTGACGCTGAGGCGGGTGTTCCCATTCTGCACGTTTGGATTTGTGCTATTTGATGTCCTCGTTTCCAGACTCTTGAATGGAAAAGATCCTGCAGCAGTGATCTGCTCAGCTTTCAGAAGGTGATATTTGAGCTCAGCATCTCCAATGCGGCATTGCTGGATATTGGGATCAAGGGGACCTTGCACTTAACCCCCCACACCCCATCTCACTGCTGCACTCTGCTCTGGGCCTGGACATGGCCCCTGGACTTCCTGAGTCCTTCTAAAGTGTGTAAGGCAGGCTGTGCGATAGGATGCTGCTTCACTGTGCTGCAGGAGCAGAAGCTGTAATGACACTCGACTTGAGTAAGACTGGCTATTGGGGAGTAAGATTGTCTTATCTGTGTGTGTGATGTCTCTCAGGCCTCAATCTCTATTGTAAATACATGCTTACCTAAGGCCCAAAGTCAGCGTTACTATTGCATTGGTATTGCTTGCTCTGCCTCCTGGTCTGGCCATCTTACCTGAACCACTGGATGTTCAGCAGTGTCTCCAAAAAGTTCTCACAGGGCAAGTCTCAGATCTGGAAACCTGAAGTGTGGTTAACATTTCAGAAGGGTGTCTGTTCTGCCTCTCCACTAAATATTCATGGCTGGAGTCTTTAAATTTGCTGCCCAGGGAGGGGAAAACAGATGGACAAATAAAAAAACCTCACTTTTGCTGATTTGATCTTCCATCATTTGCCAAGAGAGAAGCTGGTTGCAGCATGACATGTTAAAGCAAGCAGTGTTGTGATAGTCCATCCATCAAAATACTCATCCTGTTAATCACTAGAGCTGTTTTTCTTGCTGATGAATCCACACAGAAGAGAATGGCCAGTTGCTCTGGGATCAGTTAGGGGTCATCACCCTCCCAGACTGGAAGAGCAGTGTTGTAGTAGGACCATGGACGCTTTCTAGGTTAAGCTCTGCTAAGCTGAGATAAAAATCAGATGCAAGACTTGCTGACTTAGAGACACTGCAAAGATGTCTTGAAAAAGTCAATAAAACCAAGTTTTGTGAAAAATGGGTGCACTTCTCTGAGTGATGGCTTGTAGGGGTCCTGTATGGTAGCCCTGGTGATGGGTATTGCCCTCTCCATGCTGCTAGAGAGAGTGAGCCAGTGGATGCAAGGCTGGAAAAAGCTGATTGCCAAGTTAACAGCTTGCAGCAGAAGGAAAGGCAAGACCTTTGTTTTGCAGACACCGTTCTTGTGTGGAAGGTCAGGGTCTCCCAGTGAGAGCTACTGGGCTCCCTGTATGCTTGGGGACGGGGAGGGACAGGACAGCCCAGCCTGCTGGAGGGCTGTACAGCACATGGATTGCTTAGTTTATTGAAGCTTTGAGATAACGGATCAAACACCAATTTAACTTTAAAATGGGATTCTTAAGAACTGTTGGGGCTGGATTCATCAAGCGATGCTGCATAATTCATAGCTGATTTTTATCACATCATTTAAACAGGAAAAAAAGCTATCCAAGGGTCAGCCCAGGAAAGTCAGCTGCTGACAGCAACCTTCTCCTTCACTCGCCCTCTCACCCCAGGCGTGCTAGCAGGCTGCATTCAGCGAGCAACGCAGATCCCCTGCCGATGGAGCCCAGCAGAGCCATGCAGAGTGGGCTTTGTGGTGTAGCTCGAGCACAGAGATAGAGGGATGCTTGAAAATGGTGACATGCTCTATCTCGGCTTTAAGTCCTGCAGAGCAGAGGGCTGAGGTGCTGTGGTGTTGCCCAGAGAGGTATAAAATATAACCGGCACTAGCACATGATGGCAAAAACACGGCCTCTGGTGCTGGCCATCTGCCACATCCCGTGGGGGCTGTAACTTATAGAGGCTTCTTGCAAGGAAACTTCATAAAACCTTCTTTTATCGGTTTGCTTTCAGGGACTTGATAATTTGGGAGATAGCACTTCTCAGACACAGTGATTCTCAGATTGTGCTTTTCCTGCTGTGAAACAGCTTTCAGAGGGGGTCAATAATTCTTCAATCTAGACTTCTTGCTTGGCTATATGTTATCTGAAGCATTTCCAATTTGGTTCATGGTACTTGTTTCTTTGTTTTTCTTAGAGTCTGCTTATTCTTTGGAAATCCACTTAAAAAGTTGTTTTATATATCTTGGAGCATCCCATAAGCAAAGCTGGTGTCTGTCTGTGCATTGTGCTGATGCTGTTGGTTGTTTTCGGAGGTAAGGAGTGAGAGAGGGCAACAGAGGAAAATATTTGATTGCTGTATTAAGTGTTTGCTCCCGACTCATTTAAGAGAAGTTAATTTAGATTCACCGTGATTTAGCTTCAAAAAATAAATTGGCTCTACTTGAGGTGTTAAAAATAGAATTTCTAATTGTGATAGCATCTGACAGAAATCCTGGTTTTATAAGTAAAGTCAGACTTACTCCTACACAGTAGGTGAGGTTGAGTGATGGAGGTGACAGGTTTCTATTTGAGATGAAAGTAATACATTTTCGTCTCTCTGTCAAGGCCTCCCAACAAACACTGTGGCCCGAGGTCATATGCCACACATGATATACCAACTTGCACAAAAGCAGGTCTAAAGAGGTGGGTCAGTGTTCAAAGCACTGGGTAAAGGCTTGAGACTTGTATGTGGAAATGACTCTTAATAGTGGAAATGGCCATGTGTTACCAGCAGCTCCAGGTGGTTTAATGGCCAGGCTGATTCTGTTTGGAATTTAAATCTGTATGAGACTCAGTATTCTATGTTCTCTCATCCTAGATGAGCCCTACAAGAAGCCTTGGTAAGCTTGTCTGTGCTTACCAATCAATGTTCTTGTTTTCCCTATAGTCTTTCTGAAAACAAAAACAAAAACCAAACCCAACCCTCCTACTTTTCACAGTCATCGAGGGCGATCCCAGCAGTTTTCCTCCATCCCTTCTCCTAGGAATTGACAAGAAAATGAGGGACACCAAGAGCTGCCCTTTCTTCCCATTACAGTTGCACTCGTGTGCCAAGTGCTGCACTCAGGCCCCTCTCAGCTGGAGGTGCTGGGATCTCAGCCAGCATCAGAAAGGCTTCAGTGGACCCTGATACTCAACACCACCTTATCACTCGGTTTTCTTACCATTCTGGGGCGGCTCCAGCTGCTGAACATCTCCATCTGTGGCTAAGCAGAGCAAAGCATGGATGGTGCTCTGGGAGGAGCCTTCCTGCTCCCAGGCCTGTGCTTTTTGCTGCTCTCTAGACCAAACCCAGCCATCACTGGCCAGGGGCCTGCTCTTAGCCCTCAGGTCACTCTTCCTGCTCTTGTCTAACCTCCTGTAAATCCACCATTTTTTTTCCTGCATAGGAAGGAGATCTCCACCGACGAGCCCACTACAATATTTATGAAACTTTGTTTTCATAAACTGCTGGTTGTTCAATAGGGCATAAAACAGGCAGTATGAGATAGTTATTTGCTCTACAAAATCACTTTGCTCCCTAGCTCCAATTTTACACAGCGCTTCCTGCATTTCATTTAGATCTCTAGGAAATGTGACACAGTAGATTAACTATTGATAGGGAAATATGGAGTTTCCTGTATGACTGTCACTTACCTTCCTTTTTAACCCCAGATGATCAAATAGTGCCAAACCCTGTTCTTCCTGCGAGGAAGTAGGCTCTGAAATGCCTCAGTGAAGAGAAATTTTAGCAGGATGTTTTAGGCATTTCTGCTGTTTCCCACATCTCCTCAAAGTTAGCATCAAACTACTGGTGTCTTTAATGGATGTGAAGCATTTTGCTCAGCCTAGGTAGCTGCATCTCTCTTGGTGACTAGTCAGCATCCAGCACCTTCAGCACAGAGAAATATTGCCATTGTCAACATAAATTACCATGTATTAAGTCAATAATGCATAATTAATGTCATGGCAAATAATTTATTGTGCTGCCGATCAGGAAATACTTTAAAAAAAAAAAAAAAGAAAGGTAAATAGGTTGAGGAAACCTATCAGGAGAATCTTTTTTTTTTTCTTTATTTATTTTTTATTAATTTCCCACCTGTTTGGGCACCAAACCACAGTGCTGCAGGTGTGCCCAGTGCCGGGGGCGGTCTCAGTGGGCAGCAGCCAGTGGTGGCATTTGCAGCCTGGCTGCAGGACCGCAAGCCTGGCAAGAGGAGGGCAACAGCCTTCAACAGTTACTTTAGCACAGAAACTGTTTAGTAAGAAGAGAAAAATCACTTGACCAAATCCTCATTTGTTTTTTGGGTGAGGGTCCCTTCTTGCCACCCAGTGTCGGTCTTTCCCCCACAATCTGTGCTGAGGGTGATACAAAGGACAAGCCGTGGGAGCTGCTGGCAGCTGGAGCTTGCTGGGCAGTGGGGAGGTGTGTTGTTCCACCAGCCGCAGTGTTGTTCCACCATCCACATCATGGTTCTATGGGGACCAACTCCTTAAAGACACCCAAAGTGAGTGCCAGCGTGGGATGCAAACATCCTGGAGCATGTTTTCAAATTACCACAAAGGTGGCTAAAGGGGTATGGTTAGTGTACACATACCTTCCTGCAAAGAAAATAACATCTATTTAAGAGGTTTTTAATGTCGTGGAGGATCTGTGGCAAGAGCCAGAGGCCAGAAGCCAAAAAACCTGGGCCTGATTTCCTTGCGTGGCTCTGCTTTAACAATCAGTACCAAAAGTGCAGCAAAACAGCAAAGAGAAGAAATGTAGGGACAGCATCAGAGCTGCCAGGGTGTTACGGACTTTTCTGCAGGATTTCCTCTTTGTGCTTTGAAATAGATAAAACTCAAATGCATGTGATGAGTCCTAGTGCAAGGCATGTTTGCAGAGCCTGTGATGGAGCAGATGCTGGCAGAGGTGGCAAGAAAACTTCTTGGTAGCAAGGAAGAGTAAGCTCAGAGCCCAGGAAGGAAGTTATGAATCCTGTCTTATATAAAGGGCAAAAATAGCTCCCTCGCTGCGATGCTTCCATGTGTGGGAACCTGCAGGTAATGGCATGAGCATCATGGCCTAGTGGGACCGATGGGATGAAGTGCAAGTGGGGGTTTGCTGTGACTATGAGTTGTTTTCAGACCTGACTTGTTCAAAGTTAGTGTCAAAGGGAAGGCTGCTATCAAGGGACAGTTGTAGAAATAAAACTACCTGTTTGCACAGCCCGTCTGCTTCCCCAGGTGGTTAAGGTCTTGCTGCTTTTAATATCAGTCCTGTGGAAGCCTCAAAATTGTGAAGCTGTGGTTTCACCCCAAGGCCTTCCCTGCTGGCTCTAGTGAGGGCAGTGCAATCCTGGTGGAGGAAACGTCTAAGTGCAGACAAGTTACTTGTCATGGACTGATCCGAACTGCACTGGAAAAGGGTGATGCCCCTGAACATCTACAATACTCTCAGTGGAGCCCTTGACTTGTAAAACATTTGTTACTCACAATGATGCGAAATAAATCAAGAAATGGGCCAGATCTTCCCATGTCAGGTAAATTTTGCAGTGGTATTGAGGGGTAAAAGCTCTACTTGGAAGCGGAGCAAACCCACTAGCAATTACTGCAAAGCAATAATTTTGAGGTCTTTCCAGTGCATTTTATTTTTAGGGGATTGAATAATGGTTGGGTTTTTTGTTTGTTTGTTTTTTTAGAAAAGGAGCATCCACAGTGCATAGGTGAAACCTGGGGTTAGTAACTTGATGCTTCTCATGAGAGAAGTATTTCTTACACTTTTTGACATGGTGATGGGGAACCCAGCCTGCTACATAAGGCTGCTTCTGTGGATGACTTGGCAACCTCATGCTGGAAAAGGGATATTCCCTAGGAAGCAGGAAGCTTTCCTCTGAAATTTTGAGGCAAACAGTGTCTTGAGAGCCCTCTTCCTCCATGCACATCTCATTGGTGGTGGGTGCTTGTGAGCAGAAATCATTGCAACTCAGGTCTAAGAGGACCAACCTTAAATAATTTTTAAATAAATAAATATATATATATGTATATATATATACAGATACGTATATGTATGTAGTGGGCAAGGCCTTTATAGAAGAAAGTCTTCCAAAAATGAGGTGTTTGACCAAGATTGGTTTAACCTAGTTATTTGCAGCAGGGTTGTAGTCCAGGCTCAGCAGGGGTGTGCCTGCCCAGTGGTGTGGCCGCACACGTGGGATGCGGGCATTTGTGTGCTGTCCTGCTGTCATCTGTCCTCACAAAGCCTGACTGGGAGCTCTGAGGCGAGGAGAGCCCACAATCCCTTCCATGAGTTGTCCTCATCAGCTGATTTCTCACAAGTCTCCAGCTAGTAATTTTAATCCACTCTAGTTGAGCAAACATTAATGGTGCAGAGAGATTAGGAGGCATGAGTGTTTATACGTGCATTTTTACATCTGGTCTGACAGTCTCTCCTGGACTGTGGCATGCCTTCGGCGTTGAGTTAAATGACCCCAAGGAGTGTAATTCCAAGTCCTTGCGCAGTCACCCCGGTAGCTGTGCATCGTTAGCCTGCTGTGCACGGCTCGTGTTGACATGAGCCGGTGGGAGAGTGTTTCAGATCACGCTAGCGACGTGGACATTAGCTGGCCTGGAAAACTAGGAACTACAAGGTTCTCAATACACAGGAAGATCAAAAGTTTGATTTCTGGTTTTTAGGGGGTCCTTGCTTCCTCCTTAAAGGGCCAAGTATCATTTCAGGTCTGCTTTGCTTGACCTTTTAGCTTGGAGAAAGGCAGCCTTTATACATGATGCATGAGCACAGTTCTTTGAGACCTGTAAGAAATGGTTTGTTCATTGAACATGCAAACAAAT
This sequence comes from Coracias cyanogaster, assembly GCA_033124195.1. Taxonomy (NCBI): domain Eukaryota; kingdom Metazoa; phylum Chordata; class Aves; order Coraciiformes; family Coraciidae; genus Coracias; species Coracias cyanogaster. The sequence continues at coordinate 27,471 of JAVSBS010019776.1, forward strand.
TACTTGCTCTGGCTTGGAATTTAAGATGACATTAAGCTCAGAGAACATGTATATTTAATTATCTATAAGGGCCAGAAAACAATTTATAACCTTAAAACAGTGTAATTAAAAATGAAGCCCTTGCTATGGAAGGAATTTATCCTAATAAAAGCCTCACTCTTTGCTCCTTGGAAAAGTGAAGAGGTGTTAAGTAAAGTCCACCACTTTTAGCACAGCAGGTTTCTTGGCTGGGTTTTAGGACTGGCTTTGGGTCTGGATTTAACCATCTGCAGGAGGTGGTGTAGAAGGGTAGCAGGAATCGAGCATCTCTTTGCGTGAGGTTTTTGCCTTTGGGAGCATCTCTCCCTCAGGAGTATGTGCAGCAGGTATGCAGAGATTTTTCTGGGACAGCTCTCACCTTCAGCTCCTTCAGAGAGGCAATGCAGGAGACTGACTCTGAATGCTTTTAATCAGATATTTAATAGTCTTTCCATGTTGCTTTTATTAGTGCAAATAATCTCAGGCTGGGATGGGCAATGACTGGAGGACAATGAAAACGTTTTTTATCTTTTTCATCCGGTTTCAGAGGGCATTGAGACTTCAGAAATAAATATATACCTAGATAATTCTTTTCAGCAGCCCTGGCCAAATTGTGTTCCTTTTTTCTCTTTGCGTTTTTTCTTTTTGCAGCTGCATTTTGTCCCCTTTCTGCCTCAAAACGTTGCTGTTTCAGGCAAGCAGTTGGACTCCATCCTGGCAGTTTGCCATCTGCTGTCGGAGGTGGCAGCATCAAAAATTATGGATGCAATCTAGTGGTAGCCCTTTGCAAAACTGACTGTAAAATGCTGAACTGTAAAACCCTTTCCTCCTTTCAGAAGCAAGGCCAGGGTTATTAAACACAACATATTGCACATTAAAATAGCATTAATCAGCTTGACTGAAAAAATATCTCTAGGAATCTTGCAAAATCCAAATCAATGATAAGGTTTGTATCTTTGTCCTTGACTTGCTCTGTTTTACTGTGTGAGCAATTTCTCTGTTTTCTCAAGATTGCTGCAAGCGCAGGCTCTTGACTGAGAAAAACAGTCAGCTTGAAAAGGACTCAGGCTATTAAAAATTAGACTACAGTATTCAGTGAACAACTTTTAATAATTCTTAATATTCAGATTTTCCTTCAATATCTTTTTTTCTACTGCTTTGTGGTATGCAAAGTTTGTGCTTCTAGAGAAACTAATCTTACAAAGGAAGGTGAGTGTAAGCTCAGTCCAGTGCCCAAAGCATGAGTGGCAGCGAGTGAGTCCAGAGCTGTTTTGGCTGAGGGTCTGTGCTACAGGGACACCATCTTCCACAGAGGCTGCGGAGATGGCAGAATCAACGGTCTGTGTCAGAGGACCCTGTCTCTAAAATGGGAATGTCACACTGCTGGCAGTATTGAGGCGTTCTTGCAGCTGCCTTTGGATGCTGCCGTCATGCTGCTTGGGCAGAGCATTACACATCTGCATTTCTGGGCTGTAGTTTCTGCATACTGGTGTGGGCTGTCTGCTGATGTATTGGTATGAGCATAGAGTTAGAGGCTGGGGTGGGTTGAAAGGCATCTCAGGCCATCTCCTTTGCAACCCTTTGCTTGTAGCAGGGCCAGCTTCAAAGTTAAATCAGGTGGCCTACAAGAGTTGCAAGGTAATCCCTCTGCTTTGGGGGGAAAATCTGCATGTGCACATGGACATCCCACACTTGGACAAATCGCTCATCGCTTATCTGCCATCAAAAAGAAGCCTCCTAAAACCTTCTGCTTAGAAAGGTCCCTTTCTAAGGTAGTCAGGAAGCACTTTAGGAAAACCAACTGCAGAACATGAGACTTTTTAATCTTTGTGAAGCTTCAGGCAGGAATGCCTTTTACAGGGAAGGTGCACTTGGATGAGCGTGTGATTCTGCAATGCAAATCGAGACAGCGCTGGAGTGTGGTGGGATGGCCTGGCTTCGCTCAGCTAATTCACACTCTGGAGCAGGAGAGCTGTTCCTATAAATACAGGGAGCTGAGTGCTTTAAGGACCTGTATATCAGCTGGCATGGCATGGTTAACATTCGCATAGGCAATAAACACCATTTGCTGAAGATTTGTTCAGCAGTTCTCATCATCAAATCCACTTACTTTAGAAAATGTGATTGGTGCCTTGGTGAATACATTGCTGGGGGAATGCGCCTTCGTTCTCAAAGGAAGTGGAAGAAATATCAGAATCACTTTTTTATCATTGCAATCCAGCAATAAAAACAACATTTGGGGAGAAATGTGAGAAATGAGCATTAGTAGAATGTGTGTTTATGGTTTAACAGCCACTATAAAGGAATAATTCAAAATGTAGTTTGTTAATAGCTTTCAAGTGTCTTCTTTATCCTGCTTTTGATTGCAAATAGTCAGGTTTAAAAAGGAGGGCTAGCAGAGGTTTAGTCTACTTCATTACTGGTTGGAAAACACTTTAGCTGTATTTGTATTTTACAATACAACATTTTTTTATTGTTGTTCAATTTTTCTTCCTCTCCTTTAATTTTCTGCAGTCACTGTTTTATTTTTCTTGCACTTCATCAGCTTCCATCTGATCTGCTGAGGTGTCTTGTTGGGTTCTTTTGAAGAAAAGCCATCATGGTACAATGGGCACTTTGGGTGGCAGAGGAGCCTGCCTTTCCCTTTGCTGTCCCCCTGTGCTCGCAGCAACTGTCGGGGCTGTTACCTGCCATCAGGCAGCTCCCCTGACTTAGTAATTCAGACTCATTGACTCTGCTCACAATGACCCTTGGGGAGATGCTAAGAGAGAATTCCCATTGGAAGCATGTTGGTTTTGAGGATTGCACAATTTGATTTAAAAGAAGCAGTATTAAGGTAATTCTGACTTTTTCTTGTTAGCTGCTATGAGCAAATACACTGATTGAAGACTCATCAGGCCATTTGGTGCCTGGAAGACATTTGAGGGAAATCCTTTTAATTTCTATTTATTTTCCCAAAGCTTCAGAATGTAGACAGCTCCTGTTATTTTGCTTTTCAAGGTTATGACTGAGGCTGTAATGTCTTGGGATGAAGTGCAATAACAATTTTGTAGGGTTTTTTCCATTTCAAGCCTTGCAGACTTGAAGTAGCAGAGGCGTGGAAGTAATGTTTGTTGAAAGTACTGAAAAAAGTGCTCTAATGAAGATAGAGGCAAATGAGGATTTTGGAGGTGTCTTTTAATATTTTGGGTCTGCTGCCTTTCCAGACTCCTTCTTGGGAACACTGGAATATGGTGGTCAATACCTGTCATGTTAGATTCCCTCACCTGCGGAAAGTCTGCAAAGACCTTTCGCCTTTCTAAACACTGCCAAGTAAATATTTTTATGCGAACATATTAAGCTCAGTCCTCAGCATTTAAATTTAAAAATCATGAACCAGGCTTTAGAGAAGCTGAAATACCATTAGGTTAAGGCTTAAGACCTTAAGAATTTTTTTCCTGATTTGATCCCACAAATCTCTTGTGTGGTTGGAGTTCTCTAGGAGCTCAGAAGGACCCATTGATTTTGCAAAGCTAAGCATATGCTTAAGTGCTTTGCAGGATCAGAGCCAAGTTTGGGTTTATCTTTATTTGCTTATACCAAGCCCACAGGCCTCACATTTTCAAGGTTTTCCTAGTAATCGGGGAGTAGAAATCATTAATGTGTTTTTTACAGCAGTTCAGATTCTGATTTCACCTGATTCCAGGAGCTAGGGTTGGCTGGTGCACAATCAAATGTAAGGAGGTAGCAGTACTGTCTGTCTGTAATGAATTGTCTGTTTGTCCTATATTTCTTATTTTATCTTTGAAATATCAGTTCATATATTTTCCTTAAATTTTAGATGAGAAGGAGGAGGAAAAAAAAACAAACAACAAAACCAATTACAAATCCTAGGTAGAATTTCTATGTATCAACCTCTAGCCTGTCCCTTCCAAAGGATATACTGCAAAGGTAGATTCCTCTTCCTGCTGAGATGAAAACTGCTCCTTCTCTGTCAGCTAGGTCACTTGTAGCTAACTGTCCTGTGATTTTCCACCTAGCCATCGGGGAAGAACACAAGCCACTAAGGAGCCATGAAAGCCATCTGAAATTTGCAGTCTCTAGGAGTAGATGGAAAGCTGTATGCTCCATCAGGTGGAGTTACTCGTCAGCTGTTTAAATGTGTGCTCAAGTATTACAAAACTATGTTTTACAGAGTTCTTTTATTGCAGTTATGTGAGGCTTGATCACATAAAGTTATATGGACAACAAACAAACTGGTGCTGAAGAGATGTTCTTATGGCTCTGTTTTGATTTCCACAAGGAAAAAGAATGAATTTGAAATGCACCTTCCAGCTGCAGATAGAAATCTTATTAAAAGCAGAGCAAGCTCTGAATTGGAAGTTCTGCTTGCCACAGGATATAAATTACAGCTGGGGGGATTTTTTTTTTTCTTGGTTGGGGGACTCAGACCTTTAGGCCAAGCTTTGCAAAGCTCTCCTTGTGTTGTCTGCAATTCTGTGGCTGTTGTGGGAGCTTTGCCTGAGTGAGGACTGCAGGATGGAGCCCAGCCTTCTGAAAAATTGTACAAATCTCAAATATAAGCAAATCCTTTCAAGGAAAACTGGAATGAGAACTCTAGGTTCTTGGTGAAATTGAGTGCAATTAGGAGTGTTAAAAATGTGTTGCAGAAACTATTTGTTATGCTAATCAGTGTCTTTTTGTTTCTCTCCTAATGCCTTTCACCTGCAGTGGTCGGAAACACTTGAAATGGCTGGATATTTGGAATTTTGCATTTTTTAATCACAAATCTGGAAATTCCTACTTGAAAGTAAGCCCATTTTTACTAAAAGTACATGGAACTGTGTCTTTGCTCTATCCTAGGTTTTACATTACATTTTGAGGAGGAAATCACTAGCAATTGGAACCGATCAGTCTATGGTATATTCCATTCTGTCACCAAGGTTTAGGTGTCAATGCTGCAAAATGCTCACCAGGGTAAAATTGAGTTTAGTAGACCATGTTAGAGAGTCAAACATGGTAGAATACATTCAGGAACCTGCCAAATGTTCCCAGTACGGAGGATCATTTATTGAAATTAGTGTGGGTTTTCTGAGGATTCTTCTCTAGGAATTAAGATTCCACTTCTGTCATTCTTCTGCAAGGAACAAAACTAGGTTTCTAATCCTCTAGCTCCTAAGGACAGCTTGAAGACAAGAACCAAAATGCTCTGAGAGCAGAAGTCAAATACAAATAGCGAAGCATAGATTTTTTTTTTTAATAGCTTGAGGATTCTTGAGGCTTTTCTTGGGTTTTGAAAGCTTGATCTTGGATTGCCTCTAGTTGCTGTCCTTGAGTTGCTCTCTTACATAGCAATCTCTTCTAGAAAGCTGCTACTGTTAGTTGACCAGCATCCATGCTTAGGTGCAGCTCTTCCCTGCTGTTGCTGTACCCCCTCTGCAAGGCAGTGAAATGGTCCCTTGGAAATTGACATGGTCCCTTGGGCACTGGGATGACCTCAGAGGGGTGCCAGAAGGCAAGGTGCCAGGACCAGCTCTGATGCACCAGATCTGGTGCATGCATGAGCATCATGATGTAATGCACAGTGCCAGCCTGGCTGGCACAGTATGAATGGGGACCCAACCCTGCAAAAATTTACAGTCTTTCTTGGTCATCTCCAGCTCCTTGCAAGCAGAGGACTATGCTGACTGGCACCCAGGTGTCGTAGCTGCTTTCTTGGTGTCAGCACAGGGTGGCTCTCCAGCTGTGACACAGGGCAGGACCACTTTCCTGCTACCCCGCTCTAGCAGAGGCAAGACAGGTCTGAGCAAGCTCGCTCTTTCTTTCTCTAATATCTCACCGACAGGCCAAAAAAACCGCCAACCCCTTGACGATGCCTCCCAGGTTCACCTGATTGGTCGTTTCTGTTTGCATGATGCAGCAGGTTTTCTCGTTGGGACACAGCTTGCTCTTCTTATTTTGTAGAAGGAGATTTAATTACAGCGCGAGTGAGCCACATCCATCATTTCCAGTTCAGAGCCCATCCAGAGCTTCTCTCCATGCTTTGGGTACATGAAGTCACAGGGTTGTTTTTGCTGCATTTCCCTTGGGTTTGCCAAAATGATAGCTAATTAGGGCAGAAGCAGACCATCTTCCAGGCTGTTTCCTCACAGGATTTTTTTTTTTTTTTTTTAATGTCACCATGCACTTTTTCCTCAGCATTGCAGTGCTTTGTGCTTTTTTACCTCTGTGGTTTTTGTGCAGTGAGCAGTGGTAGCTTCTGAATTTGGAGCCTTAAGTGAAAATGGTAACACAATGCTGGTTTTATTGAACTGGAATAACTAGCCTGGGAAACTGGACAGAAATAGTGAGGCGAGTGTGTGCTGGCTGAGAGCAGATGAGCAGGAACTGCTCTAGGTTGCAGAGGTTTGGGTTTGTTGCAGTCTTCCTTCTATCTCATGGGGTTTTTTGTGACTGTTAGGTGTTTTAAATCAGTCTCCCTCAGTCTGAAGCAAAAGGACATCCCTGAAGCTGATACTTTTTATTACCTGGAGTTCAGGATAACCATTGCAGCTCAGATTCCATGGGTCTGCTTCATCAGTGGTAGGAGTATTATATTTTTGGATAGCTCTGAGTCTTGGTCCTTTCACCACTGGAAGCTTATCCCAGAAAATGAACACTCTGGGAATGCCGACCATCTCTTGTGCTTTTGTACCAAACACACCAGCTCAGGATTTCAGACAGGATTGGAGCAGGTGGGACTTGACCCAGTGGTTCTGTCATGCTCTGAGAAGCTGAGATTTGAAGCCTAGCACCATGGAGCTCCTGCACGGCTGAGCTCCTGCATGAGCTTGGGGTGCTGCTGGTTCTCAAGGGACAATTTAGAACCAGTGAGGATGCTTTGATACCCACTCTCCTGTTTATTTTTCTCAGGGGTACATGGAGTTTTTGTTCCTGTGACTGGGTTATCTTCCAGTGTGACTGGGTTATTTTCCAGTGTATTAAACCTTCTATTTTGTGGCCTTTCTGCATCCCAGAGGCACTTGGCTGCACCTGGGCTGTGATACCCACTGCACCAGGCTGTGATGCTGTGCAGTGAGCCAGCCCATCGGCATGACTTTAAAAAATGCAGTGAGGACAATAAGAGAACTCTTGCATTAGCTATCCCTGTTGTACATGTGGTTGCATAAATGTGCTAGATTATGATTATCTCTGCCTCATAATTAGCAATTTGCATAACTGCTCGCTGTGAACAAGAAGTCCCATCAGTGTTATGAAGGATTTATTTAGCTGTCTGAATATATTTTTGTTATCCAGTGCAGAAAGAAAACAATTGAAATGGAAGCAATCCCAAACGCTTAGTGTTATTTCTAACCCACACGCATAATTAACAGGAGTACTAATTGTTCAGCACCAGAAACTCATTTGTTTCTCTATAGACTGGAAGAACATTAATTCTCAGAATGCCTCGCTCTCCTTTTCCCCATAGCCAGTGGTATCATAAGCTCTGCAGTCAGTTGCAACCAGATTATATTTTTTGTGTTTGCAGTGTAGCGTTTGCTATAGTCTTATCCTTTCCCAAGCTTCTAAGCAGTGAAATATATGTAAATGTTGGTAGGCAGGGCTGTGTTTCAATCTCTGAACAGTGGATCCTTGTATCTACTGTCATGAAGCAAGGGCTTGGTCAAGGTACCGGCAACAAGTAGGGTACCTGCTTGTTGCTGGAGCGTTCCTGCCTAGCAAGTTCCAGGAGATGAGACCTGCCCGTGCTTTCTGGCTTTACCTGTTCATCTGCTCCTACACTCTAGAAGATAAAATATACCCTTGGAAGAGGGACTTTACATTTGTGGTTGTGATTTTGGAAAATTGAGTGCAAAGATCGGCCTTGCTTGTGTGAAGGCCCACACTGACTCCATACAAAATAGTGGCTTTGTTTGCACTCATGTAGTGTGGAAATTATGGGAGCTGGGAAATCCACCTCTGAGCGGTGGTTCTCTTGAAAGCCGTTTAAGTGTGGTTCTTATGTGAGTACTGTTTTGAGCCAGAAAGCCTGAGTTTGATGTCAAGCTGGTTCAGTAAGATGGAGCAAAGGATAGGCTGGCAAAGACCCTAATTCTGGGAATTTTCTAATTTTTGACTGCCTGCAGCCTGAGCTGCAGTAGTGTTTACTTGAGAATTTTAAAAAGTACACAGCTGTTCTTCAGGAAGCTTACAAATCCTGACTAAAACGCAAACTCTGTTTTTTCTCAGCCTGAGATGGGGTCAGCAAATGTTTCACTGCCTACCTTTCCAGCACGGCTCTGTGCTGTAGGGCCGCGTGGCCGCTGTCGCGTCGGTGTTTGGGTGCCTGGGTGGCAGGCTTTGATTTGTGCCCACAAGGTCTGCAGAGCCTGTGGTTGAGTCCATGCAGTGATGAGCTAGAACAAAGATGTGAGCAACTTACAAGAGTGATTGGATGAGCAGGTCCTTTTAGTTTTTTGATGATAACCCTGAAACATAAGGTCATCTAAAGGTTTTTTCCTTTATCAAGCTGCAGCTTTTCCTGCATAAATAATGCTGGAGAAAAGTAACATACTTGTGGAACATGTGGTGGCAAACATTTACAATGTCTAGACCAAAAGAAGCACTGCTCCTAGGAAAGCTCTGAAGCACATGCTGCTGAAATCATGGGGCCTTAGGTATGGGGTTGAAAGTGCTCTTAAATAGTGGCCCTAATGCATGCTGGCTAAAGGGGCAGCATAGTGTTTTTAGAGTACTTGCTTGAAACAAGATCATATTATGTAATCTAAGACCCAAGTGATTTAATATGCAATTAATCCAAAATCTCATTTAAAGAAGTGAATGTGCAGCCTTACACCAACATAATTTACTTATTTTTATGAGTCTCTTCCATGCACTGCTAATAAATATGAACTATTAACGGGTTTTTAATCTGATTCACATTTATTACTGAGTGTGAGGCTGTAAATAATGCTTGCTTAGAGGCATGGAGTGTAAAGCTATGTGAGTGAGTCCATCCTCCGTTCCTGGAGCCTGGGCTGTGCAAGGCAGCACTTATTTGCAATGCTGATCAGCAACCAACTCAGCAAGGTATCCAGTCAATTCGTCAGGCGGGTTTTCTGCTGGGCTGTGAGGATGCTCTTCTGGAGCATTTGTGCCACCATTTCCTCAGAAACGAGGTCTTGCTCTGACTGCCTGTGTTCAAACTGATGTTCTGGGGCAGAATCAGCAATTCTCTTTTCAGTGGGAACTTAGAAGTCAAACTGCTTGTCAAGGGGAAGAGAGGTCTTGGAGATACTTACTGCTGATATTTTTCCAATCTCTCATGCGCTCATCTGTCCCTCCCACCCTTCCCCAGCCATCAGATAATATGAGTAAGTAATACATGCTTATGTGAGGAGGAGAAGAGTTGGGCATAAATCATTGGAGGGAAAGGGGAAGACATCCTCAGGGCTCCTGTTCAAGGCTGAATGTTTTTAGTCCTGTTAAATTTTTCTCTCCTTTCATGGAGCCATTTTCTCCTACAGAAGAGGAGAAGAGGGGGATTGGTACCTCAAACGTGCACTTTGTTGTTGAGGGACAGGGGTTGCAGCTTGAATAAGAACAAAATGAAAGTTGCTTATTGGAGTGTTCCATGTTTCCAACTGCAAGTTTTCAACTCAGAAAAGGGAAGAACTGAGCACCTCTAGCATCTTAGGATAACAGTAGCTAAGGCGGGTAAGAAATGATTGTGGGTTTCCTGCTGGAAATATAGCTTTTATCAATGAGAAGATAAAAAAACAGGAATTGCAGAGAGGCTTTGCATTCTCATTGCATCGCACCCCAAGCACATTTAGTCCTGCACCATTTGCCTGTTGTGTCCCGACAGTGTGCAAGGCCCAGAAGAGCTCTCCCAGCATGTGCTGCATGGTCCCTCTTGCTCAGCTGCTGCATTGTGTGGTGAGAGGTGCAGCCCAGCTGAAGAGACTTGTCCAGAAAGAGGAAAATGAAGGGAAAAGCAGCTCTAGGACTGCCCAGTGAGATGGGGCAGTATAGCTTCTCTTTGTGGCTGGAATCTTTCTATCGTTTCATCTCAAATGTGTTTACCATCCTGATCCACACAAACTCCCTGAGGAAAAGGACCCTTTTGAGACAGTTTTGTCAAAAACTTTCCTTCAAAAGCGCTCTGATGGAAACTTCTTAGTAACATGCACCCCTGGTCTTACTTGTCCCTTATTTGCACAATGAAGCTTGATCTATTTTTTTGCCCTTTGATACATCATATAACTCCCATCGAAAGCGACTGCAGTTGTGGGTAAGTTGTGGGAGCAACTCTTTGATGGTTCCCAAGATTGCAATAACAAGAGAGGGCGACCTGCAGTCTCTGGGACTGCCTGATGGAATTATAGCCGGCAGAGATTGATTTATAAGTCTCAATCTAAAGTACACAATGACATGGGCACATTATAGATCTTGCAATACCTGTGTTTATTGGTTCTCTTCACACTCGTTTCCATTCTATTATGTGGCTGATGATAATCAACTGCAGAAAGGAGTGTCTAATGCCCTGATTGTTTGGAAAGCAGAGAAGGTGCATGTCCACTTAGCTCCATCTGGTGTGGAAGGGTGCCTCTGAAGTTTGTGTGGCATTAACATTAACAGCTGCATGCTTGCATTAAAGGAGAATATGATAAATATTTTATTCTGAGATTTTTTGTGTGTGTGAACTTTGTAATGTCATTTCAGCACAATGGCAGAGAGGATGGAAGATTGTTCAATACTTCCTTACAGTGCAGTCTTGATACTGCTTAATGCTTTGTTCTTATGGATCTTGTGGCCAGCAGGTCAAGGGAGGTGTTTCTGCTGCTCTACTCCACTCTAGTGAAACCTTACCTGAAGCACTGTGTCCAGCTCTGGGTTCCTTAGCACAAGAAGGACATGAACCTGCTGGAGTGGGTCCAGAGGGCCACAAAAATGATCAGAAGGCTGAAACACCTCTCCTGTGAGGACAGGCTGAGAGAGTTGGAGTTGTTCAGCCTGGAAGAGAGAAGGCTCTGGGGAGACCTTATTGCAGCCTTTCAGTACTTAAAAAGGGCCTATAAGGAAGATGGGGACAGTCTTTTTAGCAGGACCTGTTGCAACAGGACAAGGGGGAGTGGTTTTAAACTAAAGAGGAGAAATTTGGACTAGATATAAGGAAGACATTTTTTTACAATGAGGGTAGTGAAACACTGGAACAAGTTTCCCAGAGAGGTGATGGAGGCCTCATCCCTGGAGACATTCAAAGTCAGGCTTGATGGGGCTCTGAGCAACCTGCTCTAGTTGAAGATGTCCCTGCTCATTGCAGGGGGCTTGGACTGAATGACCTTTAAAGGTCCTTTCCAACCCACACCATTGTATGATTCTGTGATCTTTCTCTGCATGCTCCTTGTTTTGCATAAAAATCAATAAACGAAACATCAGACCTGAATCCCCCAGTCTTCCCAGGGCATAAGAGAGGAAAGGTTCTCAGCACAGCTCTTGTGAATGCAGCTGGTTCCCACTGAGGGCTGCAGAGATGGATGAGAACTCCACAGTATCTGCAGGAAATGCACAGTGGGGGTCTCTTACCAGTACTGCAAAACCTGGCTCTGCACATGATGGGATTTTCATCTGGTGGCTGCGCTACTCTAATTTTGGCAGCTCTCTGTGGCTTCAGAATGTGTCCTGAGAGCCTGCAGTGTGGGTTTTCTAAAAGACAGATCACCCCTTTTCCCTTTTGCTGCCTGGTCAGATCTTAGGGATTTTATGGGGAGGAGCAATGGTATGGCCAGTGCAGTGGGCAACAGGCTGCTTGCGGACTCCTGCAAGCAGGATGAGGTGAATAATGCACACATTCGTCTGTCTCAGATGGCCCTTAAGCATCCACTTTTAATATTCATCCTGCTTCCTGCTGACAGAAAGCTGCCTGTTGAATGCAGCCTGTGTCCCAGGCTAACTGTGCTGCCCAGACGATATTAAATGAAATGAATTTCCAGTGCCTGTGATGTTGTTTGCTGCTTTGTTATGGAGTCGAGAGTAAGACTGGGTCAATACTGCATTAGTTCTGGCTTGATGTGACCTATCTGAAGCCACCAGAGTAAATTCAATTTGTGTTTATTTCTGTGCTGGGGTCTGTTCTTCATGGGTTTGACAAGGAATTCATCTTACCTTGTTTTTACTTAGTTTGAAAGGAAGAACAGTGGAAGGACTTAATCCTGGAAAGACTTTAGCTGGTTTTCAAATACTCCTTGTCTAATGTTTCTGTAGAGCTTTGGCCTGTTGATGCTCAGCTAATCCATCTGATTGTAATTCTCACAAAGTCCTTTGCAGTCCCTGCTCCCCAGTCTCCGATTCCCAGGAAAGGTTTTTATAGCTGAGACAGTGCTGTAAATACTGCAGTTCTTAGCTGGGATTTTTTTTTTCCTCCCACATAATTCATGGACTTCAGTAATGTGACTTCCCCAGTGAAACGGCATTTATAGATTTCACTCTCTAGTGCCTGATCTGTGACCCACTGTAGTCAGCAAATGTCTTTTTGCTGACCCTATCTGGCTTTGGATCAGGCGATAGGGAGCATTTTGAGTGGAAGCTATCTGCTCCTTTCTAATGGCTGTATCATATATCATAGATTTTTCCTGGTTAGAAAAGGATGTAAAAGCTGTGATGTTAGAAACCATAATACTTTGTTAATTGGATTGCATTAAAGCACATTAATCAAACTGAAAGGGAATGTTAACTGGATTTTCGTGTCTGCTAAAGATGCACTTAAAGCCTTCTGCAAAGACAAGGACCTGTTTGGTGCTTTGGGATATGGGAGTCAAACCACTGTTTCCTTGCAAGGAGCTGCAGGGTGCCTGTGTAACTTTATGGATGTGGGAATTATTGGTGAGATGTAGAACCAGGTCCCATGCTTCCAGCCCTTCCAGTGTGTTGGACCTAGAGTGTCCAGAGACCTGTGTTCAAACCAGTTGAGGATTGAGGTTGTTTGGGCTCCTTAAACATAAGAGATGCAATAAAATTTTTGTGTAAAGAAAAACTGGAGCCTGTCCATCAGCTTCCCCTGATTGGGAAGCTGTTTCTTCTGAGCCCTCGTGGCACAAATGGCTTTTTCTCTCTTCCCAGGAAAGTTCACCAGGCAGAAACAGCAAAGGCAAGCCTGTGAGCATGTGGGCATTGTCCCAGATGTGCCAGCATTGCAGGTTTAGGAAACAACGCTGGCAGGTTTTAAGTCCACCTTTATGTAAAGATGGTAAAAGACCTATAGGAATCACTTATCTCATGTGTGGTCTGTTATAAAGATACTGCTTTGGCTATTAGGCTTCTTTTTTGTACATCTCTGTTTTCTGGGAAGCCTGTTGGCTGCACAGTTGTCACCAGCCACTAGAACACAGGAGTTCTAGGTTGCTGGGAGGTTTTTTGCAATAAACTATTTGCCATTTCATTTATATAATTAAAAACCACTGCTTGAGTCATTATTCAGTTGCAGCTTTGCTGCTGTTTCTCTGGCCAATACATAAAGATCCTTCTTGACTGCTGAACCTGGCATAGGGTTGTGGCCTTGATGTGCTACAGGATCTCCTGCTCTGCCAGTATGTGGAGTGCATCTCTTGGAGCTGCAGCAAAGGGAGTGGGCTGCAGCTTCATTTCCCCAAATATGGCCATGCAAGTAAACAAGAATTAATCATACACTCCAATGAACTGGTCTTAAATTGAAAGTGGTGGTTAAATTCCTGATTGTAATTGTGATTTCCATTGCCAAGCAGCACCTAGGATTTAAAGAATCGATGCTTCATTTTTTTGTTCTGTTTGCCTGTGACTGGTTGTCTCCCTTGGGAGGTTTGGTCTGATTTTTTGGTGCCTCTTGCTAACCTATGTCCCCTCATGTTACCTTGCAGCTAATTGCTAGGTTTTATTTTTGACTCAATTTGCCTTGAGTTGTAGCTGGGTTGAAAGAGGCATTCTACGAAGTCACTTTTTAGAATTTGGTGTTAATTGAACTAAGTAATTACAGGATAGAGGATATATAGGAAAAATACCAAGTTACTTGGAAGTTTTTTTTCTTGCATTCAACATTGACTGGGAAAGTAAATATTAACCACAGTTATGGTCAAACCTGGTGATACCTGGTCATCCCATCCTTCAGGATAAATAAGCAGTTTGCATCTTCTTGCATCTTATTTTTATTTATAAACTGACAGAAGAGCAAAAGCTGTCTTCTGTTTCTTCTTGTTCTGCTTCTCAGTTCTGAATGATCCGATCATTAGTGGACTTACCTGAGGAAGCAAATGAAGAAAATACCATAAATTCTCAGCAGACAGTTCCTAGGCTGTCCTCATTCTGCCCCATCCAGCAGACCTAGTGGCTGGCAGACCTGAAGAGTGGCAGGAGCATCATTTCCATCACCCAAAACTCTGGTCCTGGTCTGCTCCAGGGATGCAGAACAGACAAGGTGCACCCTGATGGGAGTTTGCATAAGGAGAGGCGAGTCCACATCCCTCTCTTGAGCCATCATTCTTCTGCTCCTTCCCAGCTCATGTGCAGCTTGTCAATATGCCTTATGGCATGTAAAGACCATTGCCTCACGGTCTTTACAAAATGTTTTACTACATGTCTGAGAAAGAGGTGCCCTCCCACTGGTGTCAACAGTGTTAAAATAGCAACAAAGCAATATGTTTATCAAGTAAGTATCAAAGCCCAGGTAAACCAACAATGCAGTGTTGATGGTAATTTGTCGAATTAGTGAAATCACTATGTAAGAATTGGTTAATTTGGGTACTAATTTGAAGTCTAAGAGGGTGACTCTCTGTCTGGTACAGGTCACCTTCTGAAATTTCCAGTAAGTCAATCAAATGTACAATTGCCAGCTAACTAAATTGTATGGAAAATAAGTTGTGTGACACTTCAGCCCCTGTGACAGAACCAGCTGTACACATGTGGTGCGGGAGGGCTGGAAAGGGCTTTCAAATACTTTTTCTCTTGTCACAGTGTTTACTCACTAGCTGAATGAAAAGTCATCAGGGCTCAGGTGCAGAGGGTTGCTGAGCTGTGGAGCAGGTCTGAAGCTGTGGTGTCTCCCCTGGCTGTTGGGGAGCATAGATGTGGGTGGTTTGTCAGTGTGTTCCCAGAGATTATGGATGTATTTGGTTTAATGAGAGGGAATTAAAAGACCTGCTGCATTTAGATGGTTTTGCATGGTGCACAATGCTGGATGCAAGCTCTTTATCTGTTGCTGAAGGAAGAAAGTGGAGATAAAATGGGAGTATAGATGTCCTTAGGGAGGATGAGCCCAGAGCATCCAAAGGGGTCACGACAAGGGCCAACTCGGACAGACCTGCCTTTCCTGTATGTTGCTGTACAAGGGGTGATCTGTCTGTGTGCTCATCTGAATCCTGGGACAGTGACATGTCCTTATTGCACAAGGTTGTGGAGAAGATATAAATGAGATGTCGGCTACTCCGAGACCATGCTATCAGAAACCATGCTAGTGCCCAAGGGATAAACCCAAAAGAGTAGAACTGACAAAAAGATACTGGAGAGGTTTAAAAAGAGGGGAATAATTTGTCCTCTTCTTGCTGATTTTGTGTTCAACAGTTCTGTTGCGTTGCTTTCAAGATGCAGCAAGTACTTGCAGAGGGTGTTCTAGCTCAATCCACCTCTAAAAGAAAGCAGGCTGCGAAGAAATTTTCTGGGAGCTGGTGGAGATGTCCAAATCAGTGCTCTGCTTTGCAAACAGATTGAAGCCAGCCCTGTCACAGCAGCTCACCTCGCTTTTAAGCCGCAGGCAGTGGCCAGGGCTGGGTTTCCAATGAGCCCAGCCAGCACACACCACCCGCCCCTGGGAACGCCGATCTCAGCCCGATGGCAGCTGCCAGCAAAACTCCAGATGAAAAGTTGAGAATTTTTTCTGCTAATGGCTTTTTATCCAGCAAAATATTTTGTTGCCTTTTTAATGACTTCTTCCATAACACAGGAGCCTGGGATGAAAAGGTTGAAGGCTTCCTTTTATTTTTGTCTGCAAACTCCCTCTCACTGCCGCAGATTTGCAAGTTCTTTAGTGGGATGAAAGTTGTGGCTGAGGCTGGCCTTCCCCTGAGTTGTTTCATTATGCTGTTGACATGAACACTAAATCCTGCTTTCCTTTGCTGTGTGCTGAAGGTCACTGCTGCAGTATGATCGTAATGAGCCTCATAAGCCAGTGTCTCATCTCAGCAGAGCTCTCCACGGTTGGCCTGAAAAACCCCCAACCATTTATTCTTTAACCTTTTCAGTCTACAGATGCCAAAGGCATCGCGTGAGCTTAGAGTCTTTTAGCTCATCGATGTTGGATGATGCTTTGATCTGATAGGACTTGGGGGGTAATGGAAGGAATGAGGCAGTGGAATAAAAGTAGGCAGTGTTTCAGGTAGTAAATGCAAAAGACAGCATCTGAGTGACCACATTGGAAGTGATGCACCTTGTGCTGCATACCCTGTAAATCCTGGCAGGAAGAGGTGGTCATGCAAGCCCACCCTCACTTTTGCTTGCACGCAGTGTATGAGAGGCGTATGGAGCAGTCCTCCAGCACAGGGGCAGTGCTCGCTCTCTTCAGCGGGATGCAGTTCCCAAAACAGAAGGAAAAGTTGGAAATGAGCCATTTAAATAAATGCACCTGCAGCTTCTCCACCTTCTATCTGATCATCGTTTTCAAATTAACACCTGCACGTTTAGAACCCATTAAAATAATCATTTCATGCTCCACTGACTACCCTGGCTGTTACAAACATGGAGGGATAGCCTGGGAATACCCAAATAATATGTAGAGAGTTTGTCGTTGCATAGATAGACATCGAGAAGTAGCCGTTTGTGAAAATGTTTATTTCTTTGCCATTTAGATTGTGTGAGTTTGATTTAACTTAAAAATACAAAGAGGAGGAAGAGAAATCACTCTGAATTTGTAAAGCAGCTGACAGAAAATGTTTATCAAAGCCTGTAATATGATCTATGCCAAGACATACAGACCAGAATATATCCAGCTAGCTATCTCTTTGGGTCAGTACATGCATCTTGAGGAAGTGAAAACAGTTTGTCAGCTGTGGCATACTCACGAGCACGTCCCCATGTGCAGTGGCATCAGCACCATGGTGGGAGGTCCCTAATGGACAATGAGTTCCCTCTTTGGACAGAGGCAGGAGTGTTGGCTTTCCATGCATTTTATTGCTCATATCATAGTGACACCATGCCCAAAGTGTGCAAATAAAGAGCTCTCAAAGGCTCGGGGACTCACTAGGCTTCACCAGACACAGCTCCTCTTCCCACCTTCATTTTGCTCTGCATCCTCCCCTTGTTTGCATCAAAAATGATGTGACCAGCAGGAGTAGGGAGGTGATTGTATCCCTGTACTTGGCACTCGTGAGACCACACCTTGAGCATTGTGTCCTGTTTTGGGGACCGCAGGACAAGAAGGACATTGAGGTGCTGGAGCAGGTCCAGAGAAGGGCAACGAAGCTGGTGAGGGGTCTGCAGAATATGTTGTATGAGGAGCACCTGAGGTCACTGGGGTTGTTTAGTCTGGAGAAGAGGAGGCTGAGAGGAGACCTCATTGCTTTCTACAACTACCTAAAAGGAGGTTGTAGTGAGGCTGGTGCTGGTCTCTTCTCCCAGGTAACTACCGAAAGGACAAGAGGTAATGGCCTCAAGTTGTGTCAGGGGAGGTTTAGATTGGATATCAGGAAGAAGTTCTTCACTGAAAGAGTGATTAGCCACTAGAACAGGCTTCCCAGGGAGGTGGTGGAGTCATCATCCCTGGAAGCGTTCAAAAAACCAGCAGGTGTGGCACTTCAAGACATTGTCTAGGGGTTAGGGAGATGTTTGAAGAAGGTTGGACTAGATGATCCTCGTGGTCTTTTCCAACCTGAATGATTCTATGATTCAGACTTGTGCACAGACTTGTATCTGTATACACTTGAATTATGGTACAGCACCTTGACATCAGGGAAGCATCAGGAGTGGGCAACTCCACATGAGAAGGTGAGCTGGAAGCTGAGGCTGACAGCAAGACTTAGATGAAAGGTGCAGTCCCCCATTATGCAAACAAGAAGAGCAGAATGGGTCCAGGGTCAGCCCCAGCCCACTGATCACCAGACAGCCTGTAGGGGTGTGAAAGGTCTGAGATCAAGCTGGGAAGTCAAGTCAGCAAGACGAGGTCAGGACTGTCATGGTGCAAGGCCAAGCATAGCATATCTACAGCATAGCACAGACATTGACCAAGGGCAGGGGCCTGAGCTTAAAAGCAGCCCCTGAACCAACAAGTGAAGCGTGTGTGCGTGGAGGTCCCAGCTTTTCTTATGGCATTGGTGTTTTCACAGCAGGCAGATAAGATGTTACATAGTTCTGGCAGATCAGAAGTGACCCCAAGCACAGGAAGCCAAGCGTCTGGAAAGGTGTGAGAAAAGAGGTCATGGAGGATTATGGAGAAAGACAGTTACAGACTCATCAGGATAATCAGGGCCTGTTGGCGAAATCAGGGACCTGATACTTGATAAGAAAATACAACTTTTATAAAAGATGTCCTTTCAGATAAAACATTCTATGATTCTATGAATTGCCAGTCACTTTGGCTTTGTTTTTTCATTTTTGAAATGCATAATATATTACAATATTAGTATGTACTTTCTTTGCTCCACAAAGTTTCTATTTAACTCAACAGGAGTTGTATGCACAGATAAATTACAATAAAGCAACCATAATGCTTTTTGCATAATTATGAAATATACAATTTTGGGCCTTATCCACCTCCTGGGAACTGATACGGCTTGTCAACTCTAAATAACTTCACAGAGATCATTGTGCCTCATAGGAGGCCATTGTGTAAGAAACCCAGGGGTTGGATCACTGACCTACATATGATTCAGTTTAACAGCCCGAGTTTAACTCTGTGAGGGAAAGAACTTTGCTAATATTGCTTGAACTATTTATTAGTTCTTTTAAAAAATTTCATTGGTTTCCAATACAATGAATACAATGCTTAACAGGGGAACTTTTCCACAGAAAATCAATTTTCTGCAATATTATTGTGTCCCTGTATGGAAGAATAAAACACTGAAAAAATTATCAAAACTATTTCTTATTGTCATTGATTTGACTATGGTATGCTTTATAGCTTGGATTTCTCAGTGTGTCAACTAATTAGCTGCACAGATTTCTAAGAAAATTCTCCTGCTTCCAAATGACTGTTATGAACATATAAAAGAGTTTTTCTGCATAATCTAAAAATGAAATATGACCTTTTAAATGTTTTCACTTTACTTCCCTTTTCTGTGAGTCATGATACTCTGGTTTATGTTCTATATTATGTTCCTGTGGAAACACTATTCAGGTGCTTAAGATAAGCCAAATGCTTAAAAACATGTTCAGTTTGATTGTAAAGTATGTATTCAGATTACCACAAGTGTTTAATGTAAGTCTCTTCACTGGCATACAGGGAGCCTGTCCACCCCAGAGATTAGGCAATTTCACTTTTTCTGTCTTGAGAGTCTAAATGCCACAATAATTGCAACTCCTAAATTATGCAGTTTGAATACACCCCTGAGTCAATTACACAAAGCCATCATTTCAAAGTCAGGGTAAGTGGCTCTACAAATGTCTCCTCCCTCCTCTCTCCAGCACACACACACACAACCTTGGACCCACACACCGCAGACTTGCTCCAAAGCCATCAAAGTCAGCTGAAACTCTTCTGCTTACTTCAGCTGGTTTTAGATCTTACATTTTCATTTGCATAATATTTCTGCTCAGTTCTCAAATCTAATAGGTCACCGCTGTACAAATCCTGAAACAAGCATACCAAAATGATTTTTAAAAAGTCATACAGATCTCTAAGCCATGCTGATAAACTGCCAAGCATTTACCTTGTCCTGTTCCCAATTTTGGGCTGAAATGTACAGGATGCAGCACAGTCCTATCACAGTCATTAGTAGTGGAAGGCACTTCAGCATTTTCAGAAGCATTCAGCAGACCCAGCTCTCTTTAGAAGAAATCACTGACTTGTAGCACATAGTGAAGGAGGTCACTCCACAGATCACTTACCCTGGCCTCTTGCCCATTCCCAGCAGACTGTTCTGTAACCTGCTCTTACAAACACAGAGATTCCACAGCTCCCTGAGGCAGAATGATCAAAGCTTTACTGACCTTAGAGTTGCGAAGCTTTCCTTCATAGACCCTGCTTTACTCTAAGCTCAGCACTTTTTATTCCTGTCTGTGGTGGAAAAGAACAGGACAGTACTTTCTCGTCCTGGTAATCTCTTATAGATGAGGAAACTGTTTTTGTGTTTCCTCTAAGGTTTTCTTTTCCCTCCATTAAATATGCTGGTTCTTACAGCCGTTCTAATCAGTCATGTTTTCCGGATCTTTCATCCTCTTTGTTACTCTTCCCAGTTGCTCTACTTTTTCATCAAGCATTTTGTGTTAAATTGGACATTGACCTGATGTCTGGTTTCAGTAGAGTGGGAGGATTAAACTACCAAAATAGTCTCTAGACACAAATATATTTCTGTATTCATTTGACTTGCACAGGAAGTCTCATAGTTCTTAGGACACTAAGTCAAATAGAAGATACTAAATCTAAGCATCACATCACAGTTTGTCAACAATATATAACCAAATGGCAGGTATTTAGCTAGGTCTGCTTTGGCATCATAAGATCCCAGTAAGCCAGTTCAGGCTGCCTTTGGTTGTCCTTCAAGAGTTAATTTCTTTTGCATATCCTCCAACTGTCCTATCTGTTGGATGTTTGATTTTGCACAGCTGTCAGTCAGATGAGTTTGAAATCTGTGTAGTTTGCTATATTTATATTAGTCTTGAATTAAAATACCCGCTACCTTGTGACACAGAGAGAAGGTGGTAAGGAATAGTTCGTTCCTTAGCATTAAATATTTAAAATATGTTACAGGAAGTGAGTGCAAAAATTATCTTACTTTCATATGTTGCAGGGTTGACTCATAAACTGAAGAAAGTGGTTGAGAAATATGATCAAGCAATGTTTGAGTGACCTATTAATCTAATGAGATTCCAAAGATGAGCTGCAGACATGACAGATTATCTGGAAAGAGATTCAATTGTAGTTGATAGTGAATACAAAATGAAATACCATATGTAGCTGTAACTTTGTAGCTAGAGTCATAAAAATACACACATTCTGTTCACATGAGCTTTCCATATAATTCCCTTGGGAGATAGTGAGAAATTTACTTTTCTAAAAGAAAGCTTTGGCAATTTTATGTACTGTCTCTTCTTTTATGCAACAACGTCCTTTCATTTACCCAAAAGAAAAAAGGAACAATATAAACAATGATTCTAGTCCTCCAACATATAATGCATGCTGCACATTCATGAAAGGACCCATAACTAGTGAAAGGAAAAATGTAGAAGTCACAAGTTAGCTGGAGGCCTTTTCCCATCATTAGTATGATGAGTTACTTGTCATGGAAAGCAGTACTTACAGTACATGCATTTACGGCAGTGTTTGATATGTTGCCTCATGGACACAGAAACAACATATCCAGGAACACCTTCTCAAAAATTTAATGTGAGCTTTGTAGTTTCTGGTAGCATTTTCACAGGAAATCTGTAAGCACAAGTACAGATCAAGCAGCAGACTTCTATGCTGTGTACATTAGCAACTACTCAGATAAATTTTTATATAAATTCTATGACTATTCACAGGAGTATCAACCTACAAGCAGGTTGCTACTGTCATTTCCATTTCAGCTGTCAAAACTATGGCTTTATACACATGGTAGCATTAGAACAAGATCTTTCAATGACTGGCATATGCAAAGATGGGACTATGTACATGTATAACATTGCATACACAACTGTGTGAGTGCTCATAACCTCACTTTTATGAACGGTGATGTATCTTGTATATCGAGGTCTCCTTTGTCAGTTTAAGGAGCAAAAATACTATGTAAACAATTTCATTTCAGAAGGAAAACACAAGATTTAATGGCATACTAATGAAGTCTAATGTTGCAGAAGTTTTTTGAGTCTTTACATTTATGTATAAAGTAATTTTTACAAAGTTGATTTAAGGTCTACATCAATTTATGTTTAAATCAGAAATTACCTGTTTTGAAAGCTCTTTTTGATTTTAAAGAAAATGTGTTTACGAACACACCTGTTTTCCATAATTTGAGATAAATTCCTATTCACATAGTTCTGGTATTTTTTCTATTCAATTTTAAAAATCCTTGTTAAAATTTTTATTTCTGATGGAAGAAATCTACCAAAAAGTATATTGGCTCCAGGAAAAAAAAGGGCACATATATCTTCAACTCATTCTAGAAATTATTTTACCTTGTGGAGAAGGAACTGTTTGCTCCATGGTTTTCTCTGTGTGTGATCATTTTTAATTTTTTTTTTTCAGCAGACCAGATACTTTAAAAAATTGTTTTAAGGGGGATAAAAATTCAATATGCTAAGATGTTGCATTCACTGCTGAAAATACTAAAATCAGGGACATGCACAGCTCTTTTAGAAATATTTCCTAGTGTAGTAGATGAATCAATATTTCTTTCTGCAACATAAGCTTCTAATACAATTAAAAGCAAAAATTGGTGTTAACGCTATTTATCATAAACCCTTAAATATTTATTCTTCATGACCAAGTCAATTTTCCTCATGTTCTTTTCCCATTCCTCATTTTTGCCATCACATTCACTATAGGCTTAACCAAAACATATATTAACATCATGCAGGTATTGCTGGATTTACCCTTCATGAGTCGAGCAGAAGCTCCCACACATCATTGTTAAATAAGGGTAAAATATTTGAAAACCTGTTAATTTGCAAGGGGAGGTACATAAACATGATGAACACAGAAATCACAAAGATGTTCTGGGGAAGTTTACAGAACCTTTAATTAAAGTGCCATCTGCCTTGCACAGACATAAAAGAATTTGTTGGACAGAATATACACAGAGGCGTTGTGCAATAAGCTTCCATTTTTCCTGATACCCAGCTCAAGTACTGCAGTGTTTCTTTTTCACCTGGCTGCTCCAGTACCATGGCCGTGGTCCTTCTTGACTTGCATCCCTTGTATCCCTAACAATGACCTGTCAGTCAGTCCTCCTTTTCATGCCATAATTCTCACTTTTACATGGGTAGCACAAGGGCAGCTGCATCGGTAATATTTTGTCTCAGATGTAAGTGTTCATTTTTCTAGTAGCTACTTCCATGTAACTCTGTCCAATTGAACAGTTTCATGTGGCCAGGGAAACATTTCATGAGTTTCACATGATTTCACTCATGGAAAAAACAGTATCCAGATAGAAAGT
This sequence comes from Coracias cyanogaster, assembly GCA_033124195.1. Classification (NCBI taxonomy): domain Eukaryota; kingdom Metazoa; phylum Chordata; class Aves; order Coraciiformes; family Coraciidae; genus Coracias; species Coracias cyanogaster. The sequence goes on from JAVSBS010019776.1 coordinate 50,759, forward strand.
ACTGCAGCATTGTCTCTTTTGCAATCTGCTGACTTCTGCCAGTACTTGTACTGGGATTTCTCCCAATAAACGTATCTTTCTCAATGACATTCAACAATAATGACTGACAATTAAGTGGGACAGTGTTAGCATGAACTCTACTTAATAAACATTTTTTGCACCTACTAGCAAATATATAATTACCTATTGATGTTGTCAACAAATAAATAAAGGGGAATCTTTTCCTGGGTATTCAGCAGAAATCGTACTCATGACCTTGTATAGATACTCTGGACTTCAAGTAATTTCTCGGAGGAATTACAGTATTTGAGAAATATCAAGCCAAACAGTTCTAGATCATGGAAATGACAGGATGTATTACCAGTCATTTTGCTTTTAGAAATTGGAGGGAAGTGGATGATAACAGTTGAACTTGAGGATCTTAAAGGTCTTTTCCAACCATAGTGATAGCGATTCTGTGATTTTGATAAAGGAAAGAAGTTACATTACATGTACACAGGGACCTTTAAAACGTATTTTGATAGAGAAGTATTTTTCTATGATTATTATTATTATTTGCATTTGAGTTGGAATTGATTTCCAATTCTACTAATTGTTGCAAAAAAGCTGGTAAATTAACATAAATCTGTTTACAGTTCTTTATTTGATGCGGTATGAGTTTATTCATGAATAATGATTTGTATTATTAATACAAATTATATGGATACTGTAATCATACATTCATTAAGTAATTAATTCAGGAAGAAAGATCTTTCATAGCCTAAATTACAATGTAACATGCATAGTCTTTTTATTCTCTTTAAAGACTGTTGTGATTTGAAGGACAGCAGAATCTGCTCTGATTATCTAGTACAGCAGCATAGAATTTTCACGGAATATGTGACCGGTGATCCTTACTTACTTAAAGGCCTATTTGGAACCTTAAATCATTGTTATTTTGTGATTCTGAGATGGAAATGACTGTGATTTCACAAGAAAGTTGAGTGATTATCTTTAAGTATACGAGTAAATCTGCTGAAATCGCTGGTATATGAAGTTATAGGCATATTAAAATATTACGCAGAAGCATGGTCTTAGAGAAGCAGGGATTATGGCATTTCTGAATTTCATTTCCTAAACCAAGAATCTGAATTTTAAAAGAATTTCGCTACAGAAAGTGGCAAAATTAATTTGGTTTAAAATCTATTAATTCTGTGAGTTTTTTTTGTTTAAATGAGTTCAAAATTGAAAGTTTGTGAAACTTAGAACTATGAAGCAGTAAAATATTTGCAGTTATAAAGTAAGCGAACTAATATTCTTCCAAAGCAGACACTTTTTAAACATCTCATCAATAATTTAATTGCTTGTACTAGTATTGTTATAACTTTTATAGGATTCTGTAAGAAATTCCAGTTTGCTTTGTACTACCTATGGGAATTAATTAACGTATCATTGAAAATCAAGGATGGCTTAATTCAACGAGAGATGGCCTGAAAGATAGACAGTAGACATTAAAACACAACCATAGGAAAAGTTGCAGCTGAGGCCACTGTTTCTGTGTTTCTGACCTTGATTGTTTCACTCCATTTTTCCACAAGTACTAATGTCTTTGCATGAATGTGTATCGTATAACTTTTAGAATAGTCACTTTAAAATAGTCACATTTACTAGTACTGTTTCCATATGCATCCACCTTTAAAACTAGATAGCTTACTCATTGAAAGCATAGGGCAAAAAAGAGCAATAAAAACTTTCTATAGTAAGCTAAAAATGTTTTTTTGTTCCTATAAAATAACTCTTCTGTACATTTTCTTTAAAATGTCATGACTTCAAGATTTGATATAGCTGACAGCCCTGCAGGGTTAGAAGTAAGGTCTGTGTGTCCAATTGAAAAGCTGGAAATTTTTCCCTTTACAAGTTATTGCCTCTCGCCCTGCAGGACTACTAGGTATTGTACTTAAAAGCAGTGACATTTTTAAATACAGAATAGATGTTACTGACTTGGGATTAAAACTTGAGCATTCTAAGGGTCAGGAGGTATAATTTTTTATAGAGAAAGGCAATGCTGTGAATAAAAGAAGCAAATATTTTTGAAAGTGTGTAATAGTTAAGATCATGCACAGAAAAAAAAAGTGAAGTCATGTGAAGCCATTGTTAGGGTAAATCTAAAATTAGACCTCAAAAATCAGTAACAAGTATCACCATTGCAACACCTATTATCTATGGCTACTATGTATATACACATGCATATTTTAAGTATCTTGCTAGAATACTATGAAATATTTCAGGGTGTGAGTACACATGTAAAATCCCAGTTCTACACTGTAAAATTAAGGAAATAAGAAAATGTCTCTCATACAAGTTAAAATGCTAATGCAAAGCAATAGAGATTTAATTCTGTTTAATGCCCACTTATGTAATGCCAAGAAATTCAATTTGTAAATTTAGGATGTCATAGTACCTCAAGATTATATTGAGGCTCGGCTAAGATGCTGCTGTCTCAGCACGTTTTGGATTTAATATGCATATAGAATCACAGGAGCATTTAGATAGGAAAAAACCTTTAAGATCATTGAGTCCAATTGTTAACCTAGCACAGGCAAGTCCACTACTGAACCAAGTCCCTAAGCACCACATCTACATGCCTTTTAAATACCCCCAGGAATGGTGACTCCACCACTTCCCTAAGCAGCCTGTTCCAATGCTTGACATCTCTGTCAGAGAAGAAATTTCTTCTAATGTCCAATCTAAACCTCCCTGGAACAACATGAGGCCATTTCCTCTTGTTCTATTGCTTGCCACTTGGGAGAAGAGAACAACACTCACCTCACTACAACCTCCTTTCAGGTAGTTGTAGAGAGCAATAAGGTCTCCCCTGAGCCTCCTTTTCTCCAGGCTAAAGAACCCCAGTTCCCTCAGCTGCTCCTCTAAGGCTTGTTCTCTAGAACCTTCACCAGATTCTTTGCCCTTCTTTGGATATGCTCAAGTACCTTGATGTCCTTCCTGTAGTGATTGGTCCCAAACTGAAAACAGTTTTTGAGGTGTGGCCTCAACAGTGCTGAGTGCAGAGATGCAATCACATCCCTAGTCCTGCTGGCCACAGTATTTCTGATACAAGCCAGCATGCTGTTGGCCTTCTTGGCCACCTGGACACACTGCTGGGTCATATTCAGCCAGCTGTTGACTGACACCTCAAAGTCCTTTTTTGCCAGTCAGCTTTCCAGCCACTCTTCCCCAAGCCTGTAACATTGCATGGGGCTGTTGGGATCCCAGTGCAGGATCTTGCACTTGGCCTTATTGAACCTCAAACAGTTGGCCTCAGCCCACTGATCCAGCCTGTCCAGATCCTTCTGTAGAGCCTTCCTACCCTAAAGCAAATCAAGACTCTTGCCCAAGTTGGTGTCATCTGCAAGTTTACTGAGGGTGCCCTCGATCCTATTTCTGTATCATTGATAAAGATATTAAAGAGAATGGGCCCCAATATGGAGCCCTGGGGAATATCGCTTGTTACTGGCAACCAGCTGGATTTAGCTCCATTCACCACAACTCTTCAGGCCTTTACATTCTCTATCATTTTGTGATTGATATGCCCAAGACAGCCTCCAACCATCACATCACCCTCAAATCCTTCTGTCTTCACAAACAACAGGTCCACAGGGTGCCTTATTGGTTTACTCACCAACTGTCAGGAAGTTATCTTCCACACACCCCAGCAACCTCCTAGACTGTTTCCTCTCTGCTGTGTTGTATTTCCAGCAGACATTTGGTAAATCAAAGTCCCCTATAAATCAAGGGGTAGCGATTGTGAGACTTCTCCCAACTGCTTATAGAATATTTCATCTGCCTTTTCATCCTAGTTGTGCAGTCTATAACAGAGTCCCACCATGATATCTGCCTTGTTGGCCTTCCCACACTCAACCCTATCATCACCACCATTAAGCTCTAGTCAGTCAAGACACTTTGTGACATAAGAGCCATCCCACCGCCTCTCCTTCTTGGCCTATCCCTTCTGAAGAGTTTATAGCCATCCATTGCAGCACTCCAGTTGTGTGAATCATCTCACCATGTTTCTGTGATGGCAACTATGTCATAGTTTTCCTGCTGCACAATGGCTTCCAGCTCCTCCTGTTTCAAGCCCATGCTACATGCACTGATGTTGGTGCACTTCAGCTGGGCTATTGATCTTCTCTCCTTTTTTGGTGGAGAAGCCTTAATTCCTATGTGATCATTCTTATATGCTTCCATGGTTTCTAACCCATCAATAACCCTTGTGTCTTTGCTGCCACACGTATCTCCACTTTCTGCTTCCCTGGCAACAGCAGACTGAAGGGGCTTGCTATCCCACCATCCCTCAAACACTGGCAAGCAATTACTATTTCTAGCAAGCCTTGTTTTAATCTTTTGCCTATCAAATCTAGTTTAAAGCTCTTTCAGTGACCCCTGTTAACTTCTGTGCAAAGATCCTTTTCCCACTTGGTGATACGCACACCCCATCTGTTGCCAGCAGGCCTGGTATTGTGTAAACTGACCCATGATCAAAAACCCCAACATTCTGCTGGTGACACCGGGCTCAGAGCCAAGTATTGATCTGCTAGCTCTACCTTTTTCTTCCCTCGTAATTCCCTGCAACTGGGGGGAATAGAGAAGAACACTGCTTGTGCTCCTGATCCCTTAACCAGCTATCCCAGGGTCTAAAGACTCTTTTGATTGCCCTCAGACTTATTGCTACTTCATCTCTGCCTACCTGAAAAATTAATAATGGATAATCATCTGAGGGCTATACCAGGGTAGGAACCTTTGAGTTCACATCTTTAACCTGGGCCTCAGGGAGACAGCAGACTTCCTTAAGTGAGTCTGATCTGCATATTGAGTCTTACTTTCCCTTCAGAAGGGAGTCACCTATGACAATGACCTGTGTTTTTTTTTTTTTCTTTATGGAAGCAGTTTTGATGCAGGGTGTAAGTGTCTTAATCTTGGCGACACCTCCATGCTAAAGGAACCACGTTCCTCATTATTGTTCAGTTCCACTTGCAGAGACTCATACCTCTTATGCAAGGGGATCTGGGAAGGGAGGTCCTCACACCTGCTATGCCAGTGTCACCATTGTCACCTGTCCCTTAAGTTGCTGTGTTCAGCCAGGCAGAGAGGGGATAGGGAATCCTCAATATTGTATGTCCTGTCTGCCTGTTGGGCCTGGCCCAGGGAAGGTAGGATGCAATTCCAGTAGTTTATCTCTCTCTCGCACTCCGTGATACTCCCTAACCTACTCAACTCCTCCAGGAGCTCTGTCACTAGACAGAGGAGTTCTTCTACCTGGGTGCACCTCCTACAGGTGTGGTCACTGCTGCCATTCTGTACTAGTGTAAGGGCGGGGCACAGCCTGCAGCCTGACATCTGGTGGCAGCTTGTTCCCACAGAAGCTGTCTGTGAAGCTGTGTCAGTTGTGGTAGATGCAGAGCTTTAGAGAAGCCATGGCTTTCTTCCACGTGGATACCATTGTTCTCTGGTTAAACTGGCAGGACTTCAGCATTCTACCTGCACGTGCTGCCACATGAACTGCCTCATGAACTGCTGCGCAAACTTTGATGCAAACTATCTGCTGTGCCATGACTTGGTCACTTGCACTCCCTAAGGGCTTCCATTATATGTGAAGGTGATCTTAGCTGCCCAGGTTCCACCCACTGCTGTCTCAGGAGCTGCAGGTTCCTGGTGGTTCTCTCAGCTCCCTTTGAGGTTCCTTCAGCTGGGAAACCACTCCTGTGCAACCCGATGGTGTTCCACTGCAGATCCTGCCAGCACCAGAGCTGCTCGCCTCAATGACACATATGAAATGTGGAACAACCAGCAAACTGAAATGTGATTAATTTGAAAGCAAAACCTTTAAACAAGGAATAATAGTTAAAGTATAAGCTGGGCTGAACAAATGCCTAGAGGAGTGCTTAAGAACAAGGCACTCATTTAGTAGATACTCCCCCAGTATGCCTTCCAAATTTCAACAGGTTTGTGATGCACAGCCAGAGTTTTTATTTTTGTGTGCTGTAGCCTTAAAAGATATTTTTTGTCTGTGAATTTATCTAATCATGCTTTCAGGTCACATAATCTTCTGTCATTTATAACCTCCTGCAGCAATGATTTCCACAGTTTAACTATGCCCTGTGAGAAAAAAATGCCTCCTATTGTTTGTTTTGAATATACAGCTTAATAATTTCATTTAATGCCCTTGGATTTTTATTACAAGGAATAACAAACAATCATTTCTGGTTCATTTTCACCATGGCACTCTTACAGACCTTTATCCCTTGGCCACCTTTTACCGAGACTGGAGGAACTTACCTTATGGAAGCAGTCCCGTGTCTTCTGTCACCTTGTCCCCTTTCTCCATAGCTTTCCTAGGTCCACTAGATCTGTCTGAGTTAGGAAGAAATCAGAACTGCATACTGCATTCAAAATGTGGGCATACCGCAGACTTTATTTTAGAGTGGCATAGTCATATTTTCTGGTTTGCTATTTCCAGGCTCCTGTGAAAAACTAAAATAATCGAAGAACACATCATGCACTTGACGTGGTCTAGCGTCTTTGAATTAAAATATACACATAAGTTTTCTCCAATGCATAGTCAATAGAAAGATGTTTGCTTATACGTAATTTTAGATATCATTTAGCTGTCTGAGAGATCAAAATATAGTGCCAGGTTCTGATGTGAGTTATACTGAGGATACTCCATTGAAGTTGACAGATCCAATCAATATACAGCATGCACTGACATGAAGTGGATTCATGACATTCCCTGAATACTATATATGCACAGACAATGATTGCAATTGCACTCATTATGTAATTTCTGCAAGATATATTCTAGCTAATAAGCTTCATGTACTAAGTAGTCTATATATAATTCAGATCGACTAGTGTAATCTAAATTAATTGTATTCTTTATTTATTGCACTTCTAAAACACCAAGTAGCGTGATAACACAGCAGAATGCAGATTGCTTCAAAATGTAAGAAGACCCGGTAGCAGTTTCTACTTGCAACACTATGTCTGACTGGAGGGAAAGGCATTTCAGATTTTGAGTTTTCAACTAAAGCATGCCACATCTGTAGGACACATCACACACAGACAACTTGTGATACTCCTTTCATGCCAATAAGAGCTGATTCCACTCTGCAAAAACTGCAACATTAACTAAATACTGTTACTGTATATGTTTTAGATATGTATACTTTCAATATTCAATATGATATAATGTTGTATGCATCAAAACTAGTATATAAGGCCTCCATATAGAGATAGAAGGAAATAAATATAGCCCTATATTTGGTTGCATTTTCTTTTTAACATGGAAGTAATTTACCTTTACAATTGTATTTTGGCCTTCGGTCTTAGGAATGTCTCTTAACTTTCCTGTGCCTCATGTTGAGATTCAGGATTGCACTGTCTGCCTCTGTTTCAAGGCTTTCAGCTGAAAGGTGCTATATAGACCATTAGTGTATTAACACTGATTATTTTGGGACACTTTTTTCAGTCCTTTTCTACCATACCTGAAGGCTGAAGAGTACACCAGCTTTGTCAGTCGACAGAAGACAAGCCCATTATTACAACTTCTGTACCTGCAGAGCATCAGGAATTCTTCTTGTGCTGTTTCCCACGAGGAAGCCACATACAAACAAAAAGTATTCTCGGGAGATGGAACAAAGTGGATAGGCTAGTACGCTTTTCTCATTTGTTCAGACAGGCATTTTTTGGCATGTAGTTAAGGCACATACTCCCAACACCTCCTCTGTGCCTGTTTTTTTTAGACAGTGAAACAAAAGCACTTATCCAACCTCTTAACCAATTTATATAGTTTTTAATGCCAGTAGTCACATTTGTCTACAAACACACAATCTTGCTGACATGAGACTAGTCTAAATGGATTTACCAGAAGAGCAGGAGGGCTGAAATCCTTTCTTGCCACTGTTCAGTGCAGTTAATTTTTCTGGGACTTCCATAGGTACTGTTGTTACAAATGCAAATTTTCTGTTGCGTTGTGAATGCATCAGACATATTGCACATGTGTAGATCAGATTCAGAGCATCTCTATAAAATCCACTGGACCTTGTGCACAACAGTGACTGGCATGCCCTTATACTATTAACTCAGCACAATCGCTGGTACATAAAGTTCACTGTCCAGACATGTCACAGTGCAGACGCTCATTCTTTCCCCAGTATTTTCCAGATGAAATATGGAAGCATCTGTTTTAATGTGGAAGCATCTGTTTTAATGTGTTGTGATACAATGTGATGCATACCTTCTTCTAGCTTCTCTACTAGGCGCCCCTAGCAAAAACCACAGTGGAACGGTTTAGATGTTCTCTCCAGAGGTTATTATTATCAGCTGATTTTGTTTTAGGCAACACTACCATTACACAGGTGTGAAGTAGTATTAAAAAGCAGGTCAGTTAAGTGTAATTAACTTTATTGGGCAGTTGGTCAGTAAATACATCCACTCAGGTAGATTTGGAGGAGCAGTAGCTCATGTAACTACAGTCTAAAATGGCTACATACAAACCATTTTGAGTCTTGGGAGCAGAGCAGGGACATGACTAAGTTCTAAGATAATAAGCCTTACTGAAAGGCAAGAACATCAGGATAAAGACCAGCTTAAAAGAGTCTAAAATATACATTAAGGAGGTGTCTTTTGCATCTTCTTTTTCTTTTAACAAAAGAGCCTCCATTTCCTAAATCTTTACTTAACTTTAATTGACTGTATAATCACAATGTTCTTCCCACATTTTTTTTAAAAAGTGAAAATTATTAAGACAGAAAGATGCATTACTTCATAATGTCATAGAATTTAGCTCTGTGAATTACAGAGTTTTCAAGGTAGAGCTTACATCTGTCAGGTTGTTTAGTTTTGGTTTTTAACCTGTGGTTTAAACTATTGAAATCATTGCCACAGGAGGTTAGAGCATAAACAACACTGTAAGAAAGCTTTGTGTTTAGCTGTATTGCATTACATTTACTATCAGCTAAGCAGATATAAAGTCACTACATGTCAACTGCTTGCACAGATTTGTTGCGCTGCCCCATTTTTAAAAGTCTTAGTCATTATATGAGATAGGAAGATACCTGCAACTATAGCTACCTCAATCCATAATGGAGATTGTCAGATCTCCTTTCCCATTGCTGTACAACTCTGGAGGTTCTTATGAGTTTTATGTTAAGCTACTTGGCCACCAAGTCTTCATTCTAATATGCTCAGAAGAACCTCAGCATTGACTCTCTTAAAGTTATGTAAACAGGTCATCTCTCTGTCATTCTTGACTGTGGCCTTTACTTAGCAGTGAATTGGGTGCTACATAAAACATGCACAGCACATGTATCAAGACCTTTATGATAGTTCCCTTTATGATAGTTCTTTTGTCCAATATGTCAGTGGTTAGAAAATTCACCAAGGACAGGAGTGACCTACCTAAGCTGAGGTCTTATCTGTGCTTGCGAAACTCAGAACCTTTTCAAGAGGAATGACAAAATCTCCAGACTGTAGGGCATTGTGGAGTAAGAAAGCTTCTCCAATTCCCTCTGTTCACCACTAATCCTATTCTTTCATATTTTAACTAAGTATTGATTGTCTGAAAGGGAAAGACTACTCACTTTTACAATCTGTAGTTAAGGTTTTCACTGAAGATATACAACCCAAGATGTTAAGCATCAGTCACTAGAAATCCCTTGTCACCTCAGCCTGACTAATTACTGTATGTCTGATCTCAGTCAAGAGCAAATAACAAAGTATATGCCTTTGTCTTATTGAAGTATTTGTATCAAATATGTTTTTAATGTGCAGCCTGATAACCAATAAAAGTTTTGGCGTAGGTTCAGTCAGGGTGCACTCTGACTCATCAAAGAGAGAACAGGGAGATAAGCATTACTCTTATTGATGCAGTTGTTAATTGGCCAGTCAGGTACACAAGATAACATCTGATCTAACAGAGACATCTCTAAGGAAGAAAAAATCCACTTATTTTAATTAAGAGAGATGGTAAGATTATCTCCCAAATAAGAAAGGAATCAATCCATTTGAGGAAAAACAGATTAGATCTGTTTAGACTCCTGGGGAAGACTTAGAAAAGAGGACTGGTTATAAAAAGCAAGTGTCTTACACAAGGAAAAGGACATAACCCGAGGCCTAACATATACAGAAAATAGAACTCTTTATAAACTGAACGTTTAGGAAGTCTTGCAGAATAACATCTGGATAAAAGAGAAGAGATACTGCTGACATAATCCGTCTGTCAGTAGAGCAAATGCCTGGTTCATTTTATTTCTTTTTTTTTTGTATCTTATAAACATTTGTAACTGCATCCTATTTTTGTTTGGTTGTTCATTTGTTTTAGCTCGGCCTGGCTTGAGTTAAGTTTGTTTTCAAAGTGTAAGTGGACAGAAAAAAGTCTTTAATTCTTTCTTGAAAATCGGACACTTAGGCAACTTAGCTCCTGTTGCCATGGCTCCATAGTATGCTCTTCAGAGAACCCACATGTAACAGAGTTGTTGGATACACAGTAGGATTGTGTTGGAGCAGCAGGTGCTATCACAGGATACAGGAGAGGAGAGGCTTACAACCAGGAGTGCTTTTAGTCAAGCAGCTAAGATATGAAGGAACATGTATGAAACCTGAAGGTCTTCAGAGAGCATGTAACACTGATGTGAAAATGCTCAGTCTGCTGAATAAGTAATACAGAGCGGAGCAGGAACTGGAGTGCAGTTGCCAATCCCTGTCTTCCTGAAGTATGGCTACAAAGTCCATGTTTGCTTCAGCTTCTGGCCCAATGCATAGTCCTGTTCACCAAGCATCTGCTTCAACAAGAAGGGGTGAGGGTACTCTCATAGTAGAATATACTGTAGTCTGGGGTTAGGCCATCTTCTGCAAAATATGTATTCAACACTTTATATGCAGAGAAGGAAATTGAACTCACCTCTTCTACCTCACAACAGCTCCGCTGGCTATCTTCAAGGTATTATTCTTCGCTGACAATCTTCAAGGTGAACCTAGAATTTTGAGAGGTAGCATGTACACATCTAGCTCCAAAAAAGAGCTCAGATCTCTTTTGTGTCACCGGAGCAATGACCATCATTTCAGTGCTCAACAACTTAATATGTTCGTTTCTGCCATTCTTATTTTGTGGCTTAACTTCCTTGCTGCTTTATGATTGGCATCTCTGGACCCTAATTCAAAGAACTCTCTGAGGAGGCTGGACATAGAGTGTTTTTAGTTTTATCTGTCCACTCAATCTAGAATAGCAAAGGATGTTGTAACAGTAACAGTGATGGAAGGCCAGCCTCTATTCTTGGCCTCATCAATTCCCTTTCACACTTGTTCCTCTCCCTGCTGGTCATAGCTGGCCTTGAAGTAATAAGCTAAGTAATGCATGGTTGCAAAATGTAACATGATTCTTGTTACCTTGATCGTTCAGCATTAACAGGTATATGTCCCTTTCACAGTGAGCAAACTTAGCAAAACTGTATTGAAATGAAAGACAAAATTAGAGTATAGACTGATAATAAATAAGATCTCCTCAGGAAGGAAAGGAGGCAGCAATTAACTGTAAAATTTTTAGTAGAGTTGACTAGTTTGCTTCAATTATCGTTCTCATGAAAATAAGAAATATCCCTCTGTAGCTTCCTGTAGTTTATAGGAAATCATCATATTGGGCCGAGATATTCTGGAAGGGAAGTGTAGCTTCTTGTCTACTCCATTCATTCTAAAGTTCCATTGGGAAGGAAGTCATAGTTCTCATAAATCCTCATCAGATATCTACATCCTACTTTGGCAGTGTATATATAGCCAGAACACCCAGTATGTATTCCTATGCTACTTTCTCTGAGAGCACCTACAAGGTCAGGCAGAGATGAAGCTATGGATAGCAATTGGTTTCCCTCATTTTCTTTTGCTGCACCAATACTCATTCTCTTAGGAGATTTTCTCTATAATTTTGAGAAAGGGGGGAGAATGCTTTCATTCAAATGTCCATCCATTAGGTGCTTTAAAACACAGAAACAGAGCTGAACAACTGTAGTTGGTTTGATGTTCAAAAATGTGAATGGATTCTGTAACTCTAATAATGATAATTCTGTGTTATAACAGTAGTAGAGAGCACCAGTAATAAAGAACTACTCAGTAGGAGGCAGGAAACTCCTAGTAATTGTCTCATCCTATTTTTGTCATATCAGTCCATTACAATTTCTTTGTATTTTACACTTCCAATACATTTGCAGTATGCTAATCACAGGACAACTGTTGGTTGCAGTACAGCTGATAAGCACTGCACTAAACTGTATGGACAGGAAAGTTATAAAGAGTGATAAAATACGCTCCCAAGCATTAATACTCACTTACGTAGCTCCCCTTCTGATCAATCACTTGTATATAGTTGTCAAACTGATAAGCAAGGCAATTCCTGATCTTCACTTGGCCCTTGCTATGAGTTGTATGTTATTAGAAAGTTAATGTAACAGTGTATATTTATACCTACAATGGCTCTGTTATAAAATCTACTTTGTAGGGTTTCATGTCTTATTTTTTTTAAATCACATTGTAATAAATCTTGATTTCCAGCCCAGATGGACATTTGTTTTACAATAAAAATATTTAAATAGGATTTTTTTTAATACAAAAATGAGTTAAAAATTAATTTTTCAAGAGTTTCTACTTTCTTTGGAAAAAAACAATAAACTCATAAGTATGTCATTGAGGAATAATAAACAATTCAATGTCTGAATTGGAAAAGTGGTCTTATACCTTAGGAGAATTAATGCCCCGTAGTATTCTGGTTATATATTGAATTGCACCTAGCTTTTTCTTCTGATACCACATGAATTCAGATATGCTTTTTCGGACATTTATGGTATTTCAGACATGTAGTCATAAGGAAGTTATTTTTGTCTGTTCTATTTCTTTTCATTTCCATGATTTCCTGCATTATTTTTTTCTTAATTGTGTGAGTGGAAAAAAAGCCGTAACAATGACATAATGTTAATGATATTCACAACTTCAGGGTAAACAATACTTTGTTAAAGAACAGTTTTATGTGTGACATATTAAGCAAAGTGTGTTTGCATCCACCTTTTCTTCCTGAGTTTTTGTTTTGTTTTGTTTTGCTTTGTTTCTTTCTTTTTTTTTTTTTTTTACTTTAGGAAGAGCTGTGGAAATAAACCAAATGTTCCTATGTACTAGGGTAGTAATAAGATTGATCACAGCAGAAATTATGCATACTGAGGGTTAGATTATGTCTCAGACATATGGATATGAACAACAGAAAGGAAGACTCCTGCAGTTGAGCCTTTCCTATGGCTTCCCTGGGATTTTAGGTCCAGGTGTAAAGAAGTAAGCAGGTGTTGGAAGGACTTTATCTTCACTAATGTGCCAGCCAGCACATCTGAACAGGCCCAATGATGTACATAACTTGCTACTCATAAGGGCCATGAGCTGCTTTTCTAACTTTTGCTAGGCTAAAAAATTCTTATGCCTGCATTTACCACATGCTTCTCATCCTTATATGTCATTCTTTAGTAAGAATAGAGTTGGAATACCAAATTCTGTCCTAAAGGAAAAAGAGCACATAGTTGAACAGAAAAAAAAATAATGTATGTAACCAAGAGAATTAAAATTATCTCAGAAGAAATATTATAATTTCTTAACTTCCGTGTAGTTTGCTTTCTACAAAGCTGTTATTAAATACTTCAATAACAGCTTCTTGCTGTTATTTAAATACTGTAACTTAATGATCAAAAAGATTTCTCATCCTACTTTAAGCACAGATATCAATAATCAAAGAAATTACTACAGTAAGCTACCATTGTATATGTATAGCCACGATGTTAACTCTTCATTCATGATGATCAAAACCCAGGCAACTACTTGGATCACTAGTTGCCAGTATGGAAAAAACAGTAAACAGTATTGTTGGCTTCCTTTTTCTGTCTCACAGCATCTCATTAAAAAAAAATAATCTTCCATTTGAAAAAAAATCTTCAAAATAAACTAATAAAGTAGAATGAGGTAAAGTCCTCTAATGGTTTTGACAGCAATGTCATAGCTGATTTTTATCCATCAATATGTTGAAGTAGACAAAACAATGTAATTAGTAAGACGTATATTATTAATTTTAACAAAATATGTCTGTAGTAAGTAGTAAACCACTTCATCATGAGGCCAAGAAAAAAAAGGGAAACATAGTTGCTAGTATATCAAATGTGGCTTGATCATCAGTCTCTGTCAGATTGGCAGTTGTCTCTGTGAATGAATTTTTTATTCTACGAAAATGCTCCTATCCTATAAACTACATTTCCATTTCAATATCTGAGACAGTCGTATCATTGTGTCCAGTAGTGAGCATCAGTTACATACCATGCAATATTGCATAATAAATTATTAAAGAGTAAAAATCACATTATTTCTTCTATATTATATGCAATTAAAATACTGTTCTGTACATCATTTCACCATCATTTTTATTGCACAATATGTTTCCAACTCTTGATTGGAATGAAATTTGCATTTAACACTGAAAGGGTTTTGAAAAGGCACTCCAGCACTGTAAGACTACTCTGAGAAGGACATACTCACAGGCAAATGTTGGAGCTGAGAATTTTTGGGTGCTTATCCCATATTAGCCATAGATCCATGGGTCCAAATTACATCCTACTTAGACTTTTTCCCCTACATCCCTGCTTCCCCTGCTTTTTCCCCTGCCTCAGCTGCAGGATGACACAGGATCTGCAATGGTGAAGGTATGCTTCTTGGGAATTCCTTTACTTCTAGCATGGGAATTCTGCCAACTTGATTAAATCATCTGTAGCTCAGTGGAACAGTAAGAAATTGCCAATAATGGGCATGAACCTACATCTATATTTGCTACGTATTTTCAATTTGATAATTTTCCTTGGTATAAATAGAACATGTGTTAATAGTACCTGTCACTCCTTTAAAGCTTTCTGCATAACAAGAAAGATCCACAGGAATAATAGGTGCCCTTTTGAATATTCATATGATAACCCTAAAAGTTAGACACATAGTCAAAGAAAATCACACCAGAAAG
Organism: Coracias cyanogaster; assembly: GCA_033124195.1. Lineage (NCBI taxonomy): Eukaryota > Metazoa > Chordata > Aves > Coraciiformes > Coraciidae > Coracias > Coracias cyanogaster. The sequence continues at coordinate 65,817 of JAVSBS010019776.1, forward strand.
GACTGAAACTTCCAAATATGAGATAGATATCGATTGGCCCAGAAGAGTTGCGTTATAGGAGGCTCAGATCATGGATGGAGGACTTCATAAAAAGTGTAGCACTGAGAGGTACTACATATAATACACCTGGTTTACCTCTGTATTTTCATTCCTTATTTCCTTTACACTTAAAACCAAATACTGACTTTATGTAAGCAAGTCAAAATGTCCAGCATCACTGAGTCAGTAATCATACATTTACTGTTCTGCAGGCATGAGCATCATGCAACAAAGTGCAGTTACACTTTTCTTCTGGATTCTGCTCATTATTCCGTCTCTGTCATGGACTTAGTATAGCATTCTGCACAGCTTCTGTCAGCCATCATTTCAAAAAGCTACAAATACATTTATTAATGAGGCTTTTTTTTTTCTTCTAAACGAATTGGTTAGAAAAGAGTGATAGACCATATTTAACCACTGAATTTTCACTGGCTACATATTCAAATATAATGCTGCTAGGCAGGACATTGAAGTGTATCACTGAAAAAATGAACAATGAAATGTAAAAATTGTCCATATTAGACTGACTCTGCCCCTGCTGTGTCAATGGATGTCTTATTGTTAAATTCAATTAGAGCACTTCCTTCATTTCAGAGTGCTTTTGGAAATTCCACTGAAATTTTCACTAGTATTCAGGAAGTATTGCAAAATATGTAGTGTATTTTTAATGCCTGGTGATAAAGTACAACAGTGAAGTGCTCAGCTGATGTATGAGTGGAATTTTGTATTGGCGCAAGTGACCTGAAGAACAGAATGAGCCCCTCTAAATCTGGTGGACTACCCATGATTTATACTAATTTAAATATAATTGTAACAGATGTTTTGTTTTAAATTAAACTGGTCTCTGTGGTTGTCTACCATCTATAATTAGAATTTGTCTAGCTGTGCATTGGACACCATGTGCAAAGATTTAGTGCCAACAGTTTGCATTGTGCGTCCAGTGCTTTTCAGCATAGGGTGAATTCAATATATTAAATCTTACTCTCAGGATAAATAATACCATCCTTTTGTTTTAAAATATGTCAATTTCTCTTAAGCTATCATTCTTTAATATTTAATCAGCACAGATAAATGCATTTCATTTGGCCTTAACTATGTGTCACAATAAGATAAGAAACAGGAAAGCTAATAAAATAAATTGTTTAAGTTATCCAGAAGATAATGCTTAAGAATTTAGAATATGTAACTATATTTTTCAAAGTGGATGTTGATTTAGCCTCTGGCTCTCTGTAAGACACAATTTGTGAAGGAAAGCTAATAGACAGCTTTAGTGGCTTGAAGAATTGGTGATTTTCTCTCAATTGTTTTCCTCTGTTGCCGTTGTTTTGTTTATTACAGGATACCATTCCAAAGACAATAGCGTGTAAGGGTTACATCTGCTGTGCGCTCAAAAACTAGTGGCACAAAATGCCAAGGTGGGCTGGGGTGAACTGCACTCAGAGCAGGCTTGGGATAACAAACTGCCTTTGCGTGAGGGCCCTGGAATATAGAATCACTCACAAAGGTGGGTTGTCAAGACAGAAGAGGTGGAACAAGGGTCATCACAGGGACTGGAAATTATTATTCCACCACCTTGTTTCTTCCACATTCGTTTTTCTTTTTTCAAGTCCTTTAGTGACCTGGGGTGAAATGGACAGGAATGGACAGTGCACACACTGCTGCTGGCAGTTGCTCCCTGGAGGTGAAAGGAGGGGGAAAAAAGAAGAAAGAAACCGAGTTGTTGTTCTCTTAACATAACATATGTAAAAAGAATAGGTTTGCTTTAGTTGAAAGCAACCCCTTTTTCCCGTAGAAATTATTTCCCCCCCCCCTCCGCTGCAGTTCAGGAAAAAGGAGGGATGATTTTTTGTCTCTCCCTCCCTTACCCGCACAAAGAAAACGTGGGTTGATACCATTTTTATTGTTCTGCTGGGGTGGGTTTCAGACCTTGGATTAGCATATTGAATGTCTAATTGAATTCGGGGGCTGTGTTAATCATCTTGTTTTGTTTAGGGGCGGTTGGTGAAAGGTGCCAGCAAATGATCACTTTGGCTTGGGGTTAGCGTAGTGCTGCCACCCCAAGAAAACGAAATCGAGAAGGGGGAGGGAGCTAGGGAAAGGCGAGTTGACTGAGTGATGTCTGGAGGGCGAACTCGTGTGTCTCTTTGGTGATGTTGTGTGCTGCTGTACTGAAATCCACCCCTCTGCTGGAGCTAAGGCAAGAGTTGGAGGCATCTGATGCTGCCGTTATCAGGGTGAAATTTCTAAGGCTGATCACTAAAAACAACAATCAAAACCCCAAAAAATCCTCAGCAAAAATAGCCGTCAGAACAGAAGATCCGGCATCTCCCCGTCCAACTGGCATAACCCAGACAGACGTTTGAAAACCATCTGCCTTTAAGCTAGCCACACACACGAGAGAGGAGGGGGAAGGAAAAAAAAAAAAAAAGAGAGAGAGAAGCCAAAAAAAAAAAAGACACTACAACTACCGACCATCACATTTTGTACAAAAGAGCCAGAAACAGAGCTGGTAGGAAAAGGGGAGAAAAAAAAAAAAAAAAAAAAAAAAAAAGAAGGGAGCGAGAGGAGAAGCCTCCCCCTCTTCCCCCGATGAGTTTTTCGCAGTGCTCTGGTGAGGCTCGGAGGTGGCTGGCAGCGCAGGGGGCGGCTGCTGCCGCGGCTGGCGGGGCTCCGCGCAGCGCAGCGCGCCGGGCTGTCAGCACCGCCGCGCCGGACAGCTCCGCTCCGCTCCGCGCCGCTCCGCGCCGCCCCGCGCTCCCCGCGCCGCGCCCGCCGCTCCCCGCTCCCCGCCCGGTCCTGCCCCACCACCAGTACCTCCGGTGCTGGCCGGGAACGCCGCTCCGCTCCGCGCTCCGC
>JAVSBS010019778.1:0-23981 GCA_033124195.1 Coracias cyanogaster
TTGAGTATTGCTGCAGTAAAGCACTTGTAGAGCTTGTGGCTGTCCCTTGCTTAAGCGTTACTTTTCAGAGTTCCACTGCTCCATACCTTTTTTCCGTATGCCCTGGAGGTAGGGGACTGCTTGGCTCCTGACAGTGGGAAGTATGTCTGGGAAACTGGTTTCACTGGTTTGTGAATCCTCTTCCCCAAAGCACCATCAATCACCCTGTAGTTTGCGACCATTAGAAGTGCTTGACCCTTAATTTCCTTTGGGAACTTAGAGGAACCCTCGCCACTGAATTTAAGATTAGTTCCTTTAAAAGGTATTACTGAACAGTGATTTTTCAACTGACATGAACATCATCAAAGCACAAGTAGGAGTGGAATCCAACCAAGTCAGAATAACATCCATAAATCTTCATTTTATTTCAGATAAATGCTCTCATGCATGCTTTGATAGAACTACGGAGGGATGATCCAACTGCTAAATGTCTGGTTGTTTCTCAGTTCAGAACATTCCTGTCACTGATAGAAAATCCCTTGAAGTAAGTAGAAGTACTGTAGTTTTTAATAAACACATGCTTTTGTGGTGTTTTAGAAAGACCTTTCAAAGACTATTTGAAAAAAAACATTTGAATTTTTTCATATCTAAAAAATCACTTTATTTTTTAGAACTATTTAGAATTATTTAAGTATTTGTTTAGTGAAGTAAAACCATGAATCTCATTCTTGTTATTTTTTAAAGTATCACCTGTTAAATGTGGGATTTTAAATACAGATTTCAAAGTAGAGTTCAGAATTTTAATGTATTTATTTCCTGTTGTCACAGAAAATGGATTGTTAAATTTAACTTTTTTACTTTCTCTTCAGAGAATCAGGGTTTGCCTTTACTCGTTTGGATGGGTCAATGGCACAGAATAAAAGAGTAGAAGCAATTCAGTGTTTCCAAAGCAGCCAAGCAGGATCCCCAACTGTAATGCTTTTGTCTCTGAAAGCAGGTGGAGTTGGATTAAATCTGACAGCAGCTTCCCGAGTGTTTTTAATGGATCCTGTGAGTAATGGGTTGTTCATAATGATCTGGCTTGATCTAGGTGAAGCTCTAGTTGGAGTAAGAGGTGGAAGGAAGGCCCCTCTGAGAATTTTTCGACAGTGATGAGTGTCTGCTAAAGGGCAAATAGGGCCTTTATTTGTTTCCCTGGCATGTTTTTGTGTTAACATAATGTTTTTGTACAGTCTGTTTATTTACTGGGAACGGAAAGAGTGCTGGCAGTGTCACACCTTACAGTGTAGCATTCGATACCTCTTCCTTTTTCTTTCTTTCTGATACTTTTGAATGTGGTTCTCTGTTTGTTTTATTTAATAACTTCAGAAGCCATAAAGTAGAATTCCAGGAACAGGGTGTTTTTCTTCTGTATTACAGTGCAGTGCTTCTCTGCTCTAGTCTTCTTTTTGTGAATTTATTTATAAATAAAGCCATTAGTCTGAGGTTACTTTTTGTGGTTGTAGGAGACTGAGAAAGGTGATTATATCCAAGTCTAGGAAGTTTTTTTTCCTTTTATTAAAGCACTAAGGAATCCAAAATTATTTGTGAGGAATACAAATGTAAATTACATTTGTTGATAGCAAAAGGGTATTCTTAAAAGAATTGGTTCATGCCTTGTGTCATTGTACAAAATTGACATTCTGCTGTTGACTTTCTCCCTTCCCTGCTCTGATGTCCTAGGTTTTTGGCAGTTGGAGACAAATTCTGCCGTTTGTGCACTTGAAAACAAACACTAAGTAAATTAATAGTGTAGCTTTGGTCTTGGGAATCTGGTAACACCAATAGTAAAGAAAAAGAACTAGCTTAGGCATCAGGATAGGGATAATAACAGCATGAAGAAAAAAGCTATTTACTTAATAATAAACTAAAGGAATTAAATATGAGTGAGCGTGGAGAAATTGCCTTGGAAAAAAGGTTTTTCATGAATTGTGATACAGCTTTACAAGTATTGTTTCTGTATGTGTTGCACTGAATAGTTCAGTTGGAAGGGACGCACAACATCATCTTGTCTGTTTGGTTTTTTTTTTTTTTTAATTCTCTGAATAAGATAACTTACGGAAAGTCCAACAGAACTTTTGCTTTCTGTGAAGATAATTAATGAGGTAGAATGCATACACTGTGCTGTGGCAAGCAGTTCTAAGAAAATAAGCTAAGCTGTTAACACTGAGTCATCTGCAGTATATAGTTACGCTTCACAAACCAGAGCCAGATGCAGTCACAGCCTTTATACACCATTGAACAACTTCTCCTAATCCTGCTGGTGACCGTCCTGTGGTGGTAGCCATCTCCAGTGACAGTGGTTCACTACTTGTATTTGATAAAAGGGCTGTGGGACCACATGACCCTCTATGGTCTCGCTTTTGAATGTTCAGTGCTGAAAGATTCAGTCATGCATTAGTATTCCGTGAAGTGAATCAGCAGCAGTAATAGGATTTAAGAAGCAGAAATACCTCAGAGCCAGTGGAGTAACCAGTTTTTCTACTCAAATTCTGTAGATTTGTTGTAGAACTGTAGCTAGATGTCTGCATTCTTTCTCTGAGTGGTGTTTAGTGCAAGGGAGGAACTTTTATCCAACCATATATTATTTTCTTTCCCCTACCCTTCTTTAAAAAAAAAAACTAATGAATTGTTTAAATATTGTACTATCTGCTGAATTTCACCTTTAGGAAGAAATATGAAGCTTTACTGTGAGAGTGTCACAAGTATACAGATGTTTCTCTGAGGCTCAAGGTTCTTAATATTTTCCCATGTAAAATATTGTATCCTTTGTGTGAGATTGCAGAAAGACATAGAGCTATTGCAGTTCAGTTTTTCTTTGCTGGACCGATGAGAGAAGAAGAGTGAGAGTAGTACACTTTGGTCCTCCTTCACTACAGCAAAGCAGAATGGAACATGCTTGTGCACGTTTGGGCTAGGTCTTTCCTCAAGACATCATCTTGTTTGTACAGTCAGATTAGTATTAGAACCATTTGCTGTACATAGGTTGCCAGGAATGTTCATCTTGCAGTGACTGATACATCATTTCTGGCACTTCTGCTCTCTCCCTCTCTTAGATTGAAGTAACAAGATTTGTTTGGCTTCTATATTGCAGCTTGATGTTTTAAGTGTGTTTAGGCATCAGAGGTCCTTAGAATCTAAAATGATTTATTTGTGCAAGCCTAGTGCTGTTTTTTCCTTGCTTCTACAGAAAAGAGCCATTAAGAACAGCTCCTAGATAGTCTTCAGTGTGTGGGTGGCATGGCAAGGTGAGCCCATCACACAAGCCTTGCTGATCACAGTCAGAGCATTATTACATTTTAGGTAGATTTAAATATGTATTATCTGAGAACTAGTAGTAACTATACCTTTAGATAGAAAAATGCACAACACAGACCTGGCATTTTACATATCCTTGTGTTTTGTGTTATATCCTAAGCACAAGTAGGAACAGCTACACTACCATTTTGTGTTCAGCGAGTTTCTTGTTTACCTAACGTGTTGATTATTGCACATACTAATGGAAGTATAGGTGGGCTTTCATAACAGTCAGGAGACTTAGTCTACTGATAAGTTACTGCCTATGTTCAGCTGGTTTAGATTTTGCTATCAGGAAAAGGGTACTGAGGCAGTTAGTACACGCAGTTGTTTATTTCGGAATTTAATAATTGGGTTGTTTTGATGTCTCCAAGATTCCTGACAGATTTAATTTTTTAAGCATTTACCTGAAGTTCCTGCTTGTTATGCATATACAACCAGAAGTTCTCAAAGCTTTCCTTATATCAGGATACTTAAGGAGTGTGACATTAGGTTGGGAGTAATTAATTTGCAAGCAGTATTTGTTCAAGAGGTGATCTTTATGATTCCATGTGCATGTTAGCATGTATTTTGAGGGGAGGTTATTTAACTTGTTCATTGCTGCTTCTGATAGGCTTGGAATCCCGCTGCAGAAGACCAGTGTTTTGACAGATGTCACAGGCTGGGTCAGAAGCACGATGTTGTTATTACTAAGGTGAGTTGTGAGATATCTGTTTGAACAGTTTTTTTGTTATGAATAAGTAATTTTCCACAAAGCCTTACTGTATTTTTAAAAGAATTGTGACATCATATGCCTCACCAGTAAACTTAAATTGTGGTGTGATTTTTGAAGTGCGGGCTTTGAACTGTAAGATTTTATTAAATGTAACCTATTTCCTGTGAAATAGTGATTTTAGAAATTGGATGTCCCAGTTGAGCTATTTGGAGTGAGTAAGCTAAAATCATTTAGGTTGGAAAAGACTCCTTAAGATCATGGAGTCCAACCCTTAACCCTGCTCTACCAAGTCCACTGCTAAACCGTGTCCCTCAGCACCACACCTCCAGGGCTTTTAAACACATCCAGGGATGGTGATTCAACCACTTCCCTGGGCAGCCTCTTCCAGCGCTTGATTAACCCTTTCAGTGAAAAAAGAAAAATTTTCGTAATGTCCAACCTAGCAGTAGTATTGCTGTTGCCTAGCCTGGCTGTTAGAGTTTATTGTCCTGAAGGTATGTAGAATGCTTTTGCTTTTGTCATAGCAGCTTGTTTAGCTGCAGAAGAGCAGCTGGTCTGTCTCATTAATACTCAGCCACAAAAATATTATTTGGGAAACTGAAGACAGCTTCTCTTCTAATGGAAGTAGCAAAGAAGAGAGACATAGTCTGCCAATAAGTGGTGGTTGTGTTGTGTTTTGGGGTTTTTTTTGTAGAAAAGGCAAAAAAATTAAAATGCCAAACCTTCTTGATCAACTGCTTTATAACCCTTATAACCCTTCCCTTTTGTGTTTTGTTTACAAGAAATGTGACTGCTTTAGGCTACTCAGTTTTTGTGTGTGTTTTTTTTTTCCAAAGTGTCTAAATTTTTCACCCTAAAGTTTTAATTTAAAAAAAAAAAAAAAGGCTTCATTTCAGTGGGGCTGTCTTTGTTTTTCAGTTCATTGTGAAGGATTCAGTGGAAGAACATATGCTGAAAATTCAGAACAAGAAGAGGGAACTTGCAGCAGGAGCCTTTGCTATCAAAAAGCCTTCAGCGAGTGAAGTAAAACAAACCAAAATTGATGAAATTAAGGCTTTAATTGATTTATAGCTTCAAACTGTGGTAATTTGATTAATATATTTAATATTTTAGTTAATATGTTTAGCTTTGCTGTCTTTGTGGTCAAAACATAAATGATGCAAAAAAATTATTAAAAACAAATTTGCTCCTAAACATTAACTTAGAAACACACAAACTTGTTTTGCGCTGCTGAAATCTTTCCAGTATTCGTTTCTTTGAAATGTTGCTTATTATGTACAATGCTTAAGAACACATAAAAATTGCTCAAAACAGAAATGTGTGTTCATGCATCCTGACTTGCAAAGATTTAATCTCTCTTTAGAGGTGAAAAGGTAACAAAAGGTGAATAATGTGTGTTCAGACAGAACTCTTAAGAAATTCATTAGCTTCATGTTTCAAGCTCAGTGTTTCCTAATAATGAGACAATTATCTGGATTGTTTTGTTTCGGAATAGGTGGTCGGTGATCACTTCATAAGGAATTCTTATTTTTGCAGAGTATGTTCAAAGATTGTATTTAATTCAAAGTTTTAATTTTTTTTTTACTATTTCTGAATAATACACAGGTGTAGCAAGGAGTTCATTTTTACTGTCGCCTGGGAAGTAACCAACAAAGGAAGTACTTAAATTGGTAGAACGCTTTTAAAAAAATTTTTTTACTTCCCTTAAACAGAATACCACTGACTTCTGTAAAGGTAAAGGTTTTGTGATTTGGATAAAATGCTGGAATCATAGGTTTGTATTAATAACACACTTTGTAATAATTTCTGTATGCACTTCGCACAGTACAACCGTGCTATCTGCACAGTAGAATACAACCCACTCACTTGCCGGTGAATCAGCCCTTGCAAAATGAAACAAATTATTTTAATAGCTGACGGCTTTCTAACGGTTTTCTTGCACTGCTAAGTGCTTTTCCAGTCCCATAGATTTGTCTTCATGGAATGCTGATCTGCATGCGTCCTGATTTACAGAGGAAGAATTTGGTAAACTACTCGCATTCATGTACCACTAAGTAATAAATAGCACTGAAGAATCTCCGTTGTGTATTAGTTGGATATTCCTGTCTGCTCCTTCTTACATCGTTCCATTTGATTCTGGTCTTGTGTTAAGGCACAAGACCTGTCCTGTAACACTCAGACTTCAAATTGGAGGCAGAGATTGTTCTGTTTAGGTCCTGTTTATATTCAGGAGGTGTATTTGGCAGCAGAGAAACAGAAGCTGATTTGCTTCTAATGCCTTTCACCTTTTCTTATCTCTTAGAGTACCAGCCAGCTGATGATAAGATGAATTGCAAACATAGGAAATGGAAAAGGGCTGCGAAATAAAGGGAAAGTGTCTGATATTTGGAGAAAGAGAGTCAATGGAAGGAGTGAGAACAGAATTCAAGATATATAATTTACCAAGCTGATGCAGTTTTGGGGGAGCCAGCATCTTTCTTATGGAGAAAAGCATGTTCTAACTCTGTTAGAGAAAGAATTAAGAAGACATAAATAATGGAAGACAGCGTGAACCCCAGTAAGTGGTTGTCACTGAAAAGTTGACAAAAGAACAAGAAAACAGAGCTGCTACACCTGATAGAATTTTTTTTTTTTATTGCATAGAATTTATGTAACTTAAACTTTCTTTGGGTTTTTGTGGTTCAGATTCAGATATTTAGTGATAAGCTGGAGAAATTATTCATGATTATGAATCAGAGATTTGACATTGTGTCATTCTTTCCATTTTCCAAGATAGAATTCCACAAGGAAGAGACCCTTTTCAGGGGCTAGTCAAGCTGCATGATTACTTGTGTTAAAATATGCTGACATTTTGCAGAGTGGCTGAGTTATGACTATGAAAACAATTACTAGTATCATTTTTTTTCTCTACTGGCGGATGGTTTCTATGTTCCAAAGCCCCGTTAAAACATACTGGAGTTAGCAGTAAGCGGTAGCTAGTTAAGGTCTCTCCCAAGAAAGCCATTAATGTATCTGGGCGAACAGTTAAAGCTGAAAGCTGAGAGCAGAAATATCCTGTCTGATTTGATGGAGCTGTTCAGTTAGGGGACTAAAAACCACAGTGTTCTGGGTGTTTGGGTTTATGTGGTTTGTTTGGTTTTCTGCTTTTCACAATCTTTAAGTAGTCTCTGGCCATTGATATTCTGTTTCTCAGAGTTTTAACGGTATGTTTTGTGGCATGTTCTAGAAATGAGCTTTTTGGAATTAAGAACTTGACAGTTTTAATTTCAAGGACTGAGTTAGTACTCTTATGGTTTGGGGATTTTTTTACCCCCTACATAAAAAGACATAAATGAAAAAAAAAAAAAAAAGCTTCTGAACTTTTAAGAGTTGCTCTGAGTTGTCACCATCTAAGAACACCTTTGTTTGTGAGCTTTTTAAAGGCAAATGGAGTCCCAGTACTCAAGTTGCAATCGAAGCAGGGCTATGATTCTTTTGAATAATGATGTTTTAAGTATAGCGCTTTAATTCAGTTACTGCTTTGAATACCTACAGGTTAGAGCTGAAAATTTTTTGATGTACCAAGTGGTACTATTACAAGGGATAAAAAGGGATCTCTATTTTTCTGCAAATGCTGCCTGCAGTAATTATGAAGGAAATAATGGCAGGTAATGACATAAGTCATTTTATTGAAAGTAAGCTGCATAGTTTGGTATAGATGTCATACCTTTTGCTTTCCTGAGGCTGTGGGTAAACACTTAACCACAGTACGAGTCACAGAGTCTAGGACAGAATGCTTTTATAGGTTTTCTTTCTTTACTAACTATTTGTTAACCTAAAACATGCAGGTTTTCATCTTACTCAGCATCTCTCCTTATCTTTCTTGTATTAATGTAACAAAACACGCTAAAAAACTTTTCCAGTTGGATAGTCTCATGCTCTTACACTTTCAGTTCTCTCCAACTGTGCTTAAGACTAAGTAATGTGCCTGTTCTCTAGTATCAATACAGGCAAGGGGAGCAAAACCTAGAAACCGTTCAGCTGTCTTCAAAAGGGTAGTTTACCATTTTCTACAGAGTATTTTGTGAGCATGCAGAACTCCAATATTTGTACTTGTTGGATAAAGTATACTTTTGTCACTAGAGAGTGTAACTAGTAATCCCTCCTGCTTTCACACAACTTCAAATTTATCTGTTAAAAAAAACCAACACAGCAAAAGAAAAACCCACACAGGAAAGGGCTAGTTACAACTGACAGTTCAGATGCTATGTACTTCTAAATAGTTACACGCTACTTTGGTCTGGACCTCATCTTAAGTACTTTTGCTCAATGATGACCAAGGAATCTTAGAGCAATTAAGTAGTTAAAACAAGCTAACTCTCATACCCAGATTGTCTTCTGCTTTACCAGCAAATGGTGAGAGCTTGTTGATTGACTATTTCTAGGTTAAAAGATTAGCGCCTGCACTAGCTTCCTGCCAAAATCCTCCTTTATTAGTAAATAATTAAATAATATTTTCTTAGTATAGCTGTCAAGACGGAACACTAATTTGGTTCTTTTTAGACTTTTGGCTACAGGATAGATCTGAAAGTTAGTACAGATAACAGCCAATCTGTCTGTCTTCAGCATGCTTTTGTTATCGTGGTATTTTTACTACTTTTCCATGTGTCTTAGAATGCAGCATGTCGTTCAAGTGTGGCAAAAAAGCACTTTATGTTACTCTGCACACACGGAAAGAGTAGTTTTCCTAATCGGGGTAGGGACAGTTACTTACGCAGATATTTAGCCTTTCTTTGCCAAAATAGCATCACCATTCTGTTCAAAAACAAGTTCACGATGTACAAGGCTTACTTTAGGGATGATCTTTCTTTAGTCATCAAAAGAAAGATTCCCTCTTCTCAAGCTCCAACTTGCTTATGTGAGTAGCTTCACACAGGTGCTTTATCCGCTGCCCTGTCCTATACATAGGGCAGGCTTGTAAGGGGAACGGCCCTCAACAGCTCCCTGGCAAATGACTGTCTGCTCTGTAAATAATTACAGAACTCAAAGCTGGACACTTGCTAATGACAGCTAGAGCAGCATTAGCAAAGCTTAAGGGTTATACCTGTTGAATATTTTAGACTGCTTCAGAGCTCCCTTTTCTTTAATTGCTCAAGAGTTTAGGGAAGCCAGAAATGCATGACAACTTTTTATTTTTGTATGAAGTGCAACATTGCAAGTAACAGATAAAACTCAGTTTACTAGTCCCATAGTATACAGAACTGAAAAATGCATTCTGCCATGCTGTAGGTACTGTGCGTAAGAACCTGGTCAAAACTTCAGTGCAATTCTGACTGGAAGAGCAAAGCAGTGCTATGACTATTACATCTGTATGTATCCCAGTGTCATTAATACATTTATGGTAAAGCAGAATGGCTACCACTCTAGTGTATGAGCAATCCCATGAATTAGATTTTACATCTAAAACAGCAAGCAATCAATGCTAATCACCTAATGAGGTGAGGTAACAAACTCAGTTTCAAGGAATATGTTGAGCCAATTGTTCACAACAGAAAGAAAATTTAATTCTGCAAATACCTGGTTTTTATCTAGTAGGGAAAATTGGAAATTGGCCAGTTATAGGTGGCCCAAGGAATTCTGCTTCCTGACTTTTGCTCAGTCTTCATCTGTAGCACTGCAGAGGCCTTCAGCCAAGAAGTTTTTCATCAAGCTACTAGCAAGTGTAACTGACCACCATCTACACCTCTCTAGCTGTTAGTTCTGGAACAAGTCCTTGCATCACCACTGTTTGAGACAGGCACTTCTACTGAAGGTAGGTATCAAGTTTCTTCTTGATGTTGTCAAAGGAATCCACTCCCATATAGTCAGCTTGGCCCTGTTCCCACCGTTCCTTGCGTTCTTCTGAAGATACAGTTGGTAATACTGGTGATGGTGCTGATACTGATAGGTGGGACGCTGCCTCTGTAACCTCTGCCTAAAAGGAAAGGCAGAGTGAAAATATAGAAATACTTTGCATAGCTTAAGTGAGAAACAGGCCAGCAACAATGAAGTAGACATTCTCATGCACAGCAGCAAGCATTGCCAAGGGGCAGGGATTGTGCAGCTTTCCTAGCAAAATAACAAAGCAGAGTTTCAGAAGTTCAGAGGGAGGGTGGGAAAAAAAAAGGTTTAAGTTCTTCATACCTCTCTACAGAAGCCACAAGAGAAAGCCAGAGTATAGACCAAGCCCGATAGCTGCAAATAGTTCGTTAGAAAGATGTGAGATTAACAAGAGAAAGCATGTCTTAAAAGAGATCAGTAACTTTGGTCTTAGAAAGGTTGAGAACTTAAACTGGCCCGTGTACTAAACTATCAAGCCTGCAGTCAGATGCAAGCTACTAAACTCTGGATCAGAACCAGAGTTAAAGCATTACTTTGGCTTTGGTAAGTATTTGGATTCATCACTGCCAGCCTACAGAAGCTGTCATTGTCTAGTTATCCTAAGCTTACCTAGATGTGTTTCACCATGCAAGATCTGTATGTCTCTATTGCATGCTGAATTGGGGTTCTCTTCTGCTTGAGAACCTCATTAGCTGCAGCACATTAAGAGTTAGGGCCCTTCTCTGTAAATATTAAAGCAGCTGCTACAGTGTAATTTGTGGTGCACCATTAGCTACTTACATAGTTTTAGGCAAGCAGACAGCTACATTAAATGCTACTATAGCATGCTTCTCTTCTGCAGAATTATTTATTCCAAGCTTAAAAGAACAAAACCAAAAAGCCCTGCATCCCACAAACTAAATCACACCCATGCTTTGAGACAGAGGGAAGGGAGATCCACAGAACAGTAAAGAACCTGTCATCCGTACTTCGGTAGCTTGTACAAGCATATTAAAGCACATACCATGTTTACACCTGTAGTAATTTCTTTAACAATTCCATGCTGTTCTAGTAATGGTAAAACATTAGCTGTATAGGTATCCCACCACATGTTGAGGAATTCTGGGTGAACTATTTTAGGGTCGTCCATGTTGCCTTTTATGCTTTTTGTTCTGGAGTCATATGCATAGTTCCATGGCTTTGTGCTGCCCAGGAAATGCACGACTTTAGTATTTGCACCAAACCTGTTGGACAGAAAAAGTTAGGATCCAGTTTGTGCATGTGTCTAGAAAACAAGACTTTTGACTGGCAGACTTTTTTTTAACCTATAGTTTCTGTAGGTGTCCAGAAAACAGGAATATTAAGACATTTAGGAGGCTAAGCACTAAACAATCAAAATTGCCAACGCCTACTGGGACTGAAAGCATTGCATACAACAGAAAAAATGCAAATAGAATTCTACATGACGCTAGTCAGAATACAGCCAAAACCTAATGGCCTGGGCTATTTAAGTACTTACAGCCAACTCAAGTCTCTTTAGGTAGAGTGGTGTCCATAGCTCAGGACAGAGCAGTCGCAAGCAGCCGTTGCAATCGGAACTGGTTTTAAAAGTGAAAAAGATTCTACTCCGAAGTCAGTGATCCAGACGGTTAGGCATTACAAGCATTGGGTAGAGAAGGGTCAGTGTTAGAGTTGCCCTTTCAGTTTATAGCCCTATAGAAGAGGAGCATTGGAAGGCCCTGCTGCAGGAAGACTGTGTCCCTGCAAAATAATAGCTTTGTATAACCAAGTAATTTCACAGGACTTCTGATGTTGGTACAGCAGTGTCTTCCTAGACAACCAACTGTTATTTTCTAAATAACCTTAGTTTAGCCATGGCTGAGTTTTGGGATGGTGGGATTTTTTGGTGGTTTTTAAAATTTAACTCCATTTTTAATATGGACTTCTAGCTTTGTCCCAAATGTTACCAGTTACTTTCTTTGGTATTAAGAGATGAGATGCACCCCTTTTGAAGTGAAGAACACTTACAGATGGCATTCATTCCATTCTTCTATGGTTCCCGATCTAGAGTTAAGCTTGAGTCAGTTTTGTGAACAAGCAATCCCAGTCTCTATTAACAGCAACTATCTCACCTAGTTCAGTTTGTATCACGTTAGGATTTCTTCTCCACGTATGGTTAAAATGGATAATAATGCCAAACTAGTTTGTCTAATATTTTGTTAAGCACATCCTGGTCATTTTGACCAGGATGCAAGACCTGGAGTTTTACAGTATATGGTGTGTTTCCAAAGCTTTAGAATACTCAAGACAGTGTGCATTGAGCGGTAGTTTTCATACCATTGTAAGATTCTTGACTGTATCTCGGTGTTGATGTTCAGTGTTTTGAATGCAACTGATCTTACTGCAGAATGAAAACATAGGCCCGTGTGAAACAAGGTCAAATATCTGCAGTAATTGCCAGGGGGGAAAAAGGTATCTGTCATCAAGAAGTCAGTCGCTGCCCTTCAACTTTAAACTCCCTATATATGTCAAGATTTGGTGTAAGAGGATTACCTTAGTTATTAGCTGTCTCAGAACAAAAGCAGCCTAAGATGAAGAAAACTTGGGCTGTTCAGTAGTGCTGTGATGGCCAATGCATTCTGTCCACTTAAGACCGGTACAACAGTTGACAGGTGCCAAGCTTCTATGATGTTTTCAGTATCTGCTTTCTAGATACTTTCTGGATCTGCAATACTTTCTTTTAACATTTAAGCTCAACTGTTAGGAAGCTTTATGTCCACACTGGCCTCAGCAACTAATCTGTCTTTCCCCATCTCCCAGAAAAGTCCTTCATCAATGTTTTGAAGTTAGAGAGCATTTGTCATGAATTGGCATTTTCTTTTGGAAAAAGGATTACTGAGACTGCTGTGAAATCTAGTCTCGCTGTACAAAGCTCCGAAAAACTTAACTATTGATGTCAGGAGGTTTAAATTTCACTTTATTGCAACTGCTGATTATCAGGGGTGTAGCTGCTGATCTAACCGAGGGAAATTGTTCCACCTATTGAGCAGGGCATTCTACTTTAAAAGGCTATACTTCCAGCATTCTACTTTTGAAGGTCTGCTGAATTCAGTTAGGCAATTGATTCAGACAGTTAAACGGAATTTTGGTCAGGAGCCCCCAGATCCCATTAGTCTTTTGTGGCAACAAGGTCATTTGTAAATTTAAGGTCATGTGACTAACAACCAGCCAGCCATGGAAAGAGGACATACTTTACAACAGATGTTAGTTAGCTTATCAAATGCTATCCAACTACCTAGTCACTCTTAGGCTTGCATATATTTCTTTAAATAAGTGTTCCACTTTTAGCATGGCAGGATTTCAAGTCGTATTCTGATCACAAGACATAGTTGGACATTCAGCCAGCAACAGTCCTGCTTATGCTAGCTGCTGCTTTAGACACTCATAACCTGATGTCATTCAGAGATCAGATTGGTTTTATGCAATTTGTACTTCCCCACCCCCTTTGCAGCTCTTAATACGAGTTTCTGTGTAACATTGCAGCTCCCCATGCTTCCCCGTTCCTCATCTGTTTATTAAAATACTTTGATTAACCCTGCCACTGACCTAGGGTTTACTGGCATGCCAAATGTCATACGGCTAGCTAGGGGAGGATACAGCTGTTTTCCTCACAGAGGGATCATGCGATGGTATGGTGGTTGGCTGTAGGCTTTTCTCCATCTTGCTATTACTTAAGGAACTGTTGTGAGATCTAGAAAAACTGTTAGGAGAAAATTCTAGCTTTATACAAGTCTTTGTTCACCATGTTTATTTGAATGGTATAGGTTGATTATATGAGCTGTAACTACTGGTTGTTAAATACCCTAAGAAATTTGAGTGAAGAAAGGGCAAGTTAACTAGGTGGGAACAATACTGCCAGTGACACGCTGAAGTTCAGTTCAAGCTGATTCAAGGACAGGAGTCTTTGGCTAGAGCTGTAATAGACAGCATTCCATACTGGAGGAATGGTTCTATGTTTTGCAAACAACCCATCAAATGTGCTTACTGTATATCAGCTTCACTGTTACCACCAGAGATGAGTGGTTTAAGCTACAGATACAGTTTTCTCTCTGCATTTATCATGATTCATTTAACTATTATTAATTCAACTTGCTTTTCTCTGAGAGGAAACTATTAGACCTTCCGTTAGTGACAGTAATGGTCTCCCTTTAGAAAAACCCGTGTAAGTTCACATTGTGCTCATTCATTCTGTTACAATAAATTAGTTTATATAATCTCTGAAAGCCTTAAAATTTTGAACTTACGCTTTAAATGCTGGAAGATAGGAATATACAGAAGTGCTGCTCAGATTATAAATAAATGGTAGATGTTTGCTCATGTCTGTTGTTGCCCAGCTGCTGAAGAAGGTGTTTAGTAACCCCTGATCTGCACCTGAAAGAGAAAGCATTAATAGGCTACAAGCATCACATAGCTGTTTAATATCTTTTTCAATCACTTCATTAATTAAGAGTTGGTAATGCAGTTTCCATATCTAGTAGGAGTTTGGCACAAAGCACTAGAGTTCTACTTGCGAACAACCCTGTAAACCTGGCAGCTTTTGGAAAGTAAAAAAAAATGCAGAGAATTAAAAAGATTGTATGTGTGGGACTACTTTTGCTAAGAGATAGCAAGCTGCTCACAAACCCTGCCATTCAGTTTTTCACAGTGTAAGTTCAAGCTGTAAAAGGCAGCAAAAAAAAAGACAGTTGAGTACTGTTCAGCTTCAGGAAAGCTGTAGTTCAGAAGATCAAGTGCCAACAATTAGTGTTATTACTTATGCTTCCGTATGCATGGCCTGCCAACACCACAGTTAGGGTATTGGTGGCCTGTTAGAGCTGCAGTCCTGGATGCAGCTACCTACACTGTGATCTGATAAAGAATGCACATTCAGTCTTGGTAACAAGTAAAGCTTTATCCCTTAACAGGCAATAGACATTCCCAGTTCAGTACTAGAAAGCTGATGACTAACCCCTAAGTGAGGATAACAATCGAAGTTACGGCCAGACCTACTGTGTTGGGAAGGGTCACCTCTGGGTTTGCAAGTCGAGGCTGTAATGAGGTCAAATGTGTCTGAAGTTGTTTGGTGTGTCAGTAATAGAGTAGCTAAAAAAAAAAAAAGCCTCTGGCCCAAGGTGGACTAGTTTCTAAGCAGTTACTAAGAAGTAAAACCTACTTTTAATATCCATTAATTCTTTATTGCAGTGAATACACTTAGTCTTTAAGTGCTAATAGTTTTTATGAAGGAGATTGAAAGGAGTCCCTCAACTTCCATTTGCACTTTTCCCTTCACCTGTAACTGC
This sequence comes from Coracias cyanogaster, assembly GCA_033124195.1. Classification (NCBI taxonomy): domain Eukaryota; kingdom Metazoa; phylum Chordata; class Aves; order Coraciiformes; family Coraciidae; genus Coracias; species Coracias cyanogaster. Next base: position 15,208 of record JAVSBS010019778.1, read on the forward strand.
GTTCACAAGTAGCATTGCTGAAGAGTAGGTAAATGGATAGCTTAGAAAAGATAAAAATGTTTTATATTCATCTTTAATTTTCTAAAGCCATCAGTCTCTGCTGACCTAGGAAAGGTCTGGGGTTTTTTATTGGCCTATGATTAGATTTAGGGCAGTACTAAGGCTTACACACCTGCTCATTGCTGTTTGAGCAGAATTTGCTTTTTGCAACTGAAGTATCTAGACACTAGGCATAAACTCAGATGTACAGACAGTACACTGACAAATATAAATTCTCAGTATCCTGTTACGGCTGTCAGCATGCGTGCAGATTGCAGAGCAAGGGACTGTTCAGAGACACTGTCCAGTAATTTCAAACACAGATTTGCCTCTCAACCCATAAAGGAAGGAAAGCACTTTTGAAGAAGTTGTGCCCATCACAAGGTACCAGAGTCAAAGAAACCAGACAAGTCCCCTGGTCTTTACTCAGCTATGTTTCATTTTAACTTCTAACTGAAAGCTGTGTTAAGAATGTGTACATTAACAGGAAGATCACCTGAAAGAGAGCAAAGTCTGGGTTGCCCTCGGAACAGACAGCTCATAACTGAAGACACAGCAACAATGTATTTAATTCTCCAGGACTTTCACTCAGCTTGTTTTACCTGCTTGGCTTTTTTTTCAGATTGCATGCATTTGTGCCAAAGAAGCCATTGAAAGCAGCATTTAGCTGTCCTAACTCAGACTTCAACATTAGTCTTGTTGTATAAACTGGACCTTAGACGTGAGGTGAAAGAATCAGGCAGTAGTTACATTTGCTAGGTATCTGCAGATGCAGCCTTGATGCATTGTATCTTTATATGTAAAAGCAACCATTTTAGATCCTGGGCTAAAGAGCAAGAGGACAGTTGAAGTAATAGCAATGTTCTTAAGGTAGCACTACTACTAGATTTCTTTTAAAACCAAACTTCCTCCTCCCTGCTACTTCTATATTATATCTAGACTTATTGCATGAGCTATTCCTTATTGTCTGGAAAGGTGAAGTCCAAAGAGACAAAGTAGTTGTCTACATAATTAGCCACTCTACCATTACTGGAAAACAGCATTCCATAGGATGCATCTGCCTGCTGTTACAAACACTAAATACTCTGGAAAGTCTTGCATTCTCTAATTACTGCTGCTGCAGGTGGGGTGCTTAGAGCTTGATTTCAACTATGCATCACTTGGTAATTGGTTGAGTTTGCATCCCTGTGTCCTATTAAGGGCAGTGACCCTTCACAGCTGTTTCTCTTACAGAGTTTCGTAGGAACTTTTGTTACTGTGCAGATCAATTTAGGTTTAAAGCTTTCTCCCTACCAAGCTCGTGAGCTCAGCAATAACTTATGTAGGTAGTGTAAGTCTCTTTGGTCTCATTACTCAGCTTAGTGCTACCATTTAATAAAAAAAATAATAAATTTTAAAGCTGAAGTACAAATTACAGTTTTATAAATTTTGTGCCTAAACCATTAACCCACCACTTTTGCTGTTAAGAGCTGCAACACTTGCTTTGTTTAGGACATTGAGGATGTTTCAATCCCTCACTACTGTGTGGCTTTAGCTTTCAACCCAGAAAGTATTTTGTGGAAGCAGTTCTATTATTTTAAAGGATAGAGGCCTTAGACCTAGAAGATGGGGTCTTCTAGCAATTGAGCACAAAGCTCAGAGGAGGCAATCACCAAGTCTCAGATGTTCCTGGAGCTACTCATCAGTCATTTTGCACAAAGATGTGGGTTTGTTTGGTGGGTTTTGGTTTTTTATTTATGCGAAAATTCAGTACTGCACTGCAGCTTTTGCCATAGCTGGTAAACAACTTACATCCGACATTTGAGAGCACACCCAGAGCTACCAAGTGCAACCTTGTCAGCCACGAGGTACAGACAGGCCCTTTGTTATATTACAGTATTCATTTTCACTAGAGTTTATTCATATTTATTTATTATTTATTCATGTATATTATTAAATTATTAATTTATATTATTTATTCATTATCTTATTTATACATATTATTTATTCATAGCATTAAGCATTGAGCTGCAACTGATGTTCTTTAGGAGGCCACACATAGGAGTCTACAAAGTTACGGGGATTATTCTTCAGACTAGGAGTGACATCAAGAATTTTTACTTTGTAAAAAGTACTGAAAGGTAAGTCAACAGGCTAGCTAATAACCTTCTGTTAAGAGTTCTGTTTTTTAGTCTTATTTATGTAGTTTTCCGTAGCTTTTATCAGTTAAACTTTGTTTTGTGCCATAGTAGTTACATAAGGAGACAGTGGTAAATCATTCAGAAGCCTTTAACTATAGCAATCTTCAAGCAATGTGTGTGTTTACTGCAATGGTAATAGATTTAGGAGACTTACAGGACAGCAGAACTTGGCTTCTCAGGCTTAAATCTAGCACAGGGGGCTATCCCAAGTGATCTACAGTGGGAAGCAGCCAAGGCTATATGTACTTGATAGTAGGAAAAAGGCAGTCAGCACTCTATAATGACAGGAAGCTATCACAGCATATGAAGAGGCAGTTGTATCTTCTAAGGTTTGTTCCTTTGAGGCTGCACTCAAGTACTATTACCAGTACAATTATTTCCACAGCAGCTTGAGTTGGCATAAAACATTCAGGCCTTGACTGTCAGGAATGCATGAAGCATAGTGCTGCGGTTCCACTTGCTAACGCATGCACTGTCCTTGCTGCATCTTAAGATTTCTTGTTACGAGACTCTACTTTGCTAATGCTTACAGCTGCTAGTTTGGAGGCCAAACTCTTAGGTTTTTTATTTCATAAAGTCTGAAAAAAAGTAGTTTTAGTACATGTTGTAATGTCGTACGGGATCCCCGTTACACAGATGTAGTTACTGAGCCATCCCAACTGCTATTACCATTTTGGTCTAACTTACGTTGAAATACAAACTGATACATACCATCAAAGCTGCCTTTCTCTGCGGCAAACTGTAACAGCTGATTGTATGTTTCAATGGAAGGTCGGTAAACAAAAACTCCAGAATTAAAACAGTCAGGCCAGCCTGGATCTGGTGCTGCAGAGAGCTCTTCTCTCTCAAAAAGCTCATCAATATTTGACAAAACCTAGTTGTAAAGGGGGTAAAAAAAAGTTGTCTGATTTGTAAGTTAGGAATTGGGTTATCATGTTGTACTGAATTTTGACATCCACCTTAAGACATGAAAGAAAGCTCTCATATCAATGCTCTTGTTTTATGGAAGACAGTACTTTATGGAAGTAGTCCCCATAGAGCACTATACCATTAGATTAAAAAGGCCCCTTTTTAAAGCTACTAATCCAAATAGCAAAAAGGCCTCTATTACCTCTCCTCTTAAAAAAAAAAAACACCAAAAATATTCCCCTTCCCTGCCCCCTAGAAACTCCTCAACAACAAAGCCAAAAACAACCCATGGGAAAAGTCCAACAACTCCCATACCCAGTCATTAGGAGGTACCATGAGACACGACCACTTACCATTGTGTCTGCATCCATGAAAACACACTTTGAAAACTGCGTCAGTTCCCAGCAATGAAGCTTTGTTAGTGTGACACCCAGCTCAGGTCTTTTCATTAATGCCAAGTGTGCTGAATCCCCACTATCCAAGACGTTTACCAATATGACTTCATCAAAGACTTTTTCCAGCACTCTTCTGGGGAAAGAGTCAATTGCCAAGCTTTAGTTCTATGGTTATTCCAGCAGCAGATCACATGACAGATTCCATAAAGAGAAGGGGAATAACAGGAGACTTGGCAGTATTTCTTATGCCATCAGTGAGAGCTGACTGCGTGTGCTGGAATGCACAAGTACATCTCTCTGCCTCAAGGTTTCTAGTTCGTAACAGGCATATTTTAGGGCACAAAAATTTGTTGGTTTTTTTTCTTCCACAAACATGGCTTTAGTTGGCACCTCTACCAAATCCAGTAGGTCATGGCTATGTAGTACAAACTTCCTACACAGCTTTTTTTCAACCAGACTGATTTTTGGCAAGTGAACAGTCTACTTTGAGCAGGCAATTAAGAAATAGGAAGCTGTTAAGAGTAGCTTGAGCAGGACAGTGGCTGAATCCTTAACGGCTGAAACAGAAGTTTATGCAATAGTTATAACAACACTGGTCTAAAACACTGTTCTGTATTCCTGACAGTTAGGGACATCTGACTAGATCCAGTTCCTAAAACCTTATTTATCCCATACAGTTTTAAAGACTCACTTAGTCATGGCTGTGGGTACAGCAGTGTTTTGACCCAGTGCCCTGGTTTGGCTGGGACAGAATCCCGGTCCAGCCGTGCTCTGCAGGCTGTTAGCAGTTTGGAGTCAGCCAGGGCAGCTGCCCCAAGTTAGCCCCAGGTGGATCCCATCCCAGAAACGTCAGGCCCAGTATAAAGGGGGAAGTTTGCTGAGGACAGAGGGTCTCCTGCTTGAGTTCCTTCTGACTCTGCTCCTCTTCCTCCTCCTGCAGATGCCTTCCTGGTTGTGACCACTGTACATTTGCTGAGATGAGTGTAAGTTTTTTTTACTTGATACTGGTGTTAGTATTGGTTTTGCTGTTTCATTGAGTTCATTTTCATTTCAGCTTGAGTCTCCTCTCCTTTTCTTTGTCTGTTATTAGCTAGGGACAGGTCACTGGGTGATAGAGCAACTGCGATAGTTTAGACCCAGATGTGGGCTAAAGTTTTGACACCCAGTATCATGTTCACTTAAGGGTGACAAACTTGTGGACAACGTAGTGAAATTTTGTGGCAGATTAAAGCATTACCACTAATTGAAGAGAGGTTAAGGAGTTCACACTGCTTAAAACACGAAGCATCTGTAAAGTCTCAGAGTTCTACAGTGTATCTTGAATGCTCAGCAGTTACCAGTAAAATCTGAGCCACAGAGCTTGTAAATGAGTTTTAGAGCTTTGCCTTGGAAGGCTGTCTTTATACTGACAGTTTGGTATGGACAGTTGCTTCTGAACTTAAAGCATACCTTGTTAGTGACTACAGAGTGAGAAATGCAAGATCCAGTTACACCACTAGGTAGGTAGGTGTTGCTGGTCGAAGGGCATAGTACTAGCTGACTTGGGCTAGCACATAAGCACATTTATAATTCATCTTAATAGCTCACTCACCTAACAGGCCAGAATGAATGCTCCTATATGTAACATCTTTATATTTGTAAGGTTGTTTAGCTGCCAGGAAGACTGCAGGGAGAGTCACTCCATTTATTATCAAGCCATGTCTTTACTGTCTCTATGAATTGAGAGATCTTTTCAGATGAACTTTCCCACATAGAGAATCTTGACCTGTCATCTGTAGTTCATGTAGCTATTAATTAGTTTTTTACCCTTCCCTTACATGTGGAAAAAGCACCCAGTCTGCGGCTATTCTAGAGAGGCTGTAGGAAGCAGTTGCCTGCTAATTGCATTTGTTGTACTGTGGTGACCTCGTTATATGACTCTGATCTGCTGATTTGACATACTTGATGCTACTTTAGTTCTGCTCATTTTCTTATCTCATGACAAATTTGCTTCGAAGTGTCTGCCAGATCTCAAGAGAGCTTATGTTACATTATCTCAATTGGGAATGCTTCTGCAAGACAAATACCAATCCCCCTACTCCCACCTCCACCTGTTGAAACGGGCAGTATCTTATTGTTGGATGCTTCTGAAAAGGACTATGAAAGAGCAAAGATCCCGTTGAAGTATCAGTATCAAGTCATAGGTTAGTGCTCTAACTACAGAGTATTTATTAATTCATCATATGGAAGAAAATAAACTACCAGTTTAATGTTTGAAGGACTTAAAGAACTCCAGATAGTGTAAGTTGAAGTCTGCTAACTTTAGCTCTTAAGCTACGAGAGTTTTGGAAGGTTACTCTTAAGGAATTTAACTTCCATTTTCCAACCTTCACATCAGCAGGAACTGTGGCAGTTTGAAGTATGCAAGTGACCTTACCTCATAAGATCTGAGACCTGAGGAGTTATGAGTGCAGTCAGCTTCCTTGTTGTTCTGTACTGTTGCAAGGATGAACCAAGTACCAGTGCTCCTTTCACATAGGAGTCATTTGTGGCTAGAGTCACAAAAGACTGGTCTGGAAGAAATGAACTTGGTCAAGTTAGCATGATCTACTATTTTATTCTGAGACAAATATACTAGAAACCTTCTACTATTAGGCTGTGAGACCTCTAAGATGTGTCCTTTAACTCTGCATACTGAGCCCACCTACATGGCTGAATGAAGCAGATTATACTGGCATAGCTACAGTTGCTATTAGTAACTTGACAATGGCAAAATGCAGTGAAAAAAAAAAAAATCTCAAAACTACTGCAGGAGAAAACCAGTTCCAGTTTGCCCACAGGTTACATAAGTCATACCAAATGTTAGACAATCCAAAAGGTCTGAAGAGCCTTATTTTGGCCATTCGTATACTATTTTTAAGCTAAAGTACTGGGAGTCAGTGAGCTTGAATTTGGTCTAAAGTTAGTAGAGTTTTGCAGAGTTACTCTAGGTTCAGCTCTCAACTCCGAACTTAGGGCAGCATAAAACTTAACATTTCATTTTTGAATGAAAGTAAGCATTGAATTAGATCTTGGACAACAGTATTAAGTTTTGCTAGGTCAGGATTTTGCAGATGAGTTGTTCTGCAACCAATGACTGCAGCTCTACCACAAGAATGCAAGATTTAAACGGGAAGTAACCAGTAACATAAGCCATTTAAGAGCTGCAGCAACTGCCTTTGTTTTTCAAGCAAAAAGAGGTAAGGTTGGAGTGTTACAATAATCTGCTCCAGTCATACCTTAAAAATAGATTAAGATGTATCACTTTGCCATATACTGCTTATTGAGGCCATACAATACAAGCTTCGCATTCTTTCAACTGTCACATTGTTTCAAACTGCCAGGGTGGGACTTGCAAAATCAAACAACTTCTAAACTTCTTTGGTCCCCTGTTAACTATCATGTTGTGTCACACAGCATCCTTTCTAAGCTACAGTGCTCTATAAAGAGGTGTGCTCTTTTCTACCAAACTGTTTTTGACACCATCAACAAAATAATTTCTTTCTAATAATTTCCTGAGAATAGATTTTCGTGTTCAAATTTATTTTAGCAGCTGAGATTTCTTTTCTTAACAGGAGTTGACTAGGTTAGATCAGATTGAGAGTGAGGATTCTGGACACTTGAAGGCTTACTATCCAAGTCTAAGACAGTAAGATTAAAATACTGACTTGCTGTACTTTCAGAGACACTTGCTAAAACTCCTCAGCCTGTGAGACAGTCATCATCAATATCTTTAATACAATCTTAATAGTTCACAAGAGAAAAATCACGTATCATGATTGCGCCTCAGCTCTGCAAACCTGGACTGCAAGCTCTACAGGCCAGCTACAAAACCTTCTATTCTGCTTAGCAGCAAAACCAACTAGTCCCAAGGGATTTAGATTATAGTGGTCAATTACAAAGTTCAAAAAAAGCTTCTACAATACCAGAACAGATTTTTTTCAATTCACTTTAGCTACCAAATTGTAATAGTTCATATCATTCAGTAAATCTACAGAAAAAAAAAAAAAACAAAACACAAAAACCTGTGTTTCTTTGAAGCTTTACCAAGGGCAAGTGTATTGCATTTAAGTGGTGTGAACATCCTCCTAAACCGGCAGCATTTTTCACCACTTAATTAGCATGTTACTCCTCAACTGCTCAATACATGGAAGTCTGCCACTCTGCTCACAGACAGCTCAATAAAAATCCAGTGCAGACAAGTGGGATTGTGCCCAACGTTCATCTGAATGTTGGAGTTTTCTTTCCAACAGTGTAAGACTAATTCTCAAAATGGCTTTGCCACTGAAAGACTGGTCTTTCTCATTGAGCTGTTAGTGGGTATACTTTTACCACATCTCCATCATACTGCAACTGAGTATGCACACACAAAGGTCTTGGAGAAATAGTCAATTTAATGATGGACTAAAGGCTAAGAGGCCCCCTCTTACATCCCAACTGCAGTAGGAAGCTTTAGGCCTGCTTGACAGGAGGAGGATGCAGGCAACCTGTAAAGCATCTGTCAGTACAGCTTTCCAAAGTTTTGAGTTAACTATGTTCTCTTTCATACCTTCTCTAAGGTATATTCACAGGTACATTCAGACATATTACCAGTCCATACTACAATCTGGGCAAGATCAATTGGTGCTTAATGTGGAAGTTACTTCTGCAAGAAACTAGTCCATTCTACCTAAAGCAAAAGTATTTTGATGGTGTGGGTCTCCCTTCCCATCCTCTCCTCCTCCTCCATTCTCTGTAAACATTTCCTCTGCAGTAGATAATGTTCACACAGCAATCATGGTTATGCCTGAAACATACTGAACTATAAGTAAACGTGGCCGCAAAAATCAGAGGTTGTGTGGCTGTCGCACAGCTTCGTAATTGATTTATCCAGGCAAAACCGAGCTGCTTCAGAGATACGTTCAGCCACCCAGGCTGTAGTATCTGTGCGCAAGAGTCTTTGCGCCTAAGAGCATCCAGGAGGAGCAGCCTTTCACCTGACCGCTGCAGGAGGGGGACTGCGTCGCCCGGGTGTGCGGGTGTTTGCCCGTTCCCCTGTTCTTTGCATTGGGCACTAGTACATCTGATTTGATTTTTTTTTTTTTTTTTTGAGTACAGGATTCCTGAGGAGACAGGAGGGTCTCCTCAAGATGTGCATCGGGAAGCTGAGCACCAGGCCTCATGTGTCTTAAGATGAACCAGCGGGGAAAACGACCGGCCTGGCTAAATAGGGAGCTTCTGGTGGGACTTAGGA
>JAVSBS010019779.1:0-13294 GCA_033124195.1 Coracias cyanogaster
GGAGGCCGCGCGCCCCCGCCCCGGCCTAGGCCGCCACCGGCCCCGGCCCGGACACCGGCGGCCCGCCCACGGTGGCTCGGCCGCGGAGCTCCCCGGGAGCCCGCCGGTGCTCCCCCCTCCCCGGCTCAGCACGCGGGAGCTGCCCCCGCTGCAGCCCTGCAGCCGCCGCGCCGGCCAGGAGATGTAAATAGGTGACAAGACTCCGCCGGAGAGCTGTGTTCATAGGTGGGTTTAGGGTTAAAAACGCGCACCCGAGCGGTTAATGCCTCCTTGGATCCCAGGAGCTTCTTCCATCCCCTTCGGTGGTATTCTCTAGGGCACAACTGCCGCAAGTGCTTTACGTTTTAGAGAGGCGTTATAGTGAACGGTAGGTAAATTGTTCCCAGCCAGTCGTATAAATAGCCACAACTGGCTTTAGCGCCTCTGTCAAGATAGCCACACTTTGACAAGCAGCTGAGCAAACCCGACTGTTCCCAGCCCGCTTGATGAAGAAGCAGGGACAAAATGTCAAGTGACACCGTCTAAAAGCCGTAGGCCTAAACCTCTCGTGCTGTAGATTAAAACACTGCCATTTAATCCAAAGGAATCACACCAGTTTATTCCAACGTCGAATTAGGGTGGAAAATTTTAAGTGTGAACGTAGTCACAAAATATTCAGGGAATTCCTGAGTTTCTGTTGGAAAGGAAGGAACGAGTCTGTTTCGACCATCATCTCTGTGAAATGACGGCTCCGTTGTTTGAGGCAGCCCTACTTCTGCTGCTTGGTGAGATGTTCAGAGCCTACATGCAAGAGTGATTCATCTCTGCGCTTCTTAGTTGAGATAACAGCATCGCGAGCCCGGCTGTTAAGGTTAACCTGTACGCTGCATAAGGACAACAGATGGAAATTCTGGTTTAGAGCCACTGCAAAAAATAAAAACATGTTCCAAAGGGAAAAGGGGCTTGTATTTCTGCGTTTGAACCTTTGATCTTCATTCACATCTGAAGGGAAGAGTAGACCTTTTGCTGAAGACACATGGTCTTGCATCTGTGAAAACACAGCTGTATAGAGCAAAACAAAACTGGTGCAAAACACAATGGGTTTGCTGTGTCAGTTTAGTTGTTGGCGTTTAAATGCCTTAGAAATCGTGGGTTTTTTGAAGAACCTTTCAGAAAGCCTCTGTCTTTACACAACTGTTTGTTGCGATTTTAGTCTGTGGGTTTTAAAGTTCCTTGGTGATCAAGAGACAGCTGCTACCTAAATATTTAAAGCAAACTCATGGGAAAGTCTGGCATGCCCTCAACAATTCTGTTTTGACAGTTTTCTAAAAAAATACAAATGAAAGTATCAAAATTTACAGGAACATCCGCACTGGCAAAATAACCTTGAGTCAGAGAAAAAATAATCCCTACCTCACTAATGCTGTCATTCTCAATGGCGTACATGCGATACACAGCTATGCCATGACAACATACTGCCTTTCCGGAGCTGCCCCAGTGCACCCCCTGAAAGTAAAGGGATGTCACCCAATGTCCTCGGTCACGTCGTTTTGCATCTGAGTGTGATGGCAAAGCTGCTCACCAGTGCCTGCCTGTTGTCTCCTGCCTCCCTGCATTTGCAGTGACACATCGCTGTCCCAGCAGTGTCCCCAGCAGCCCCGCTGCCTCACTGCATAGCCCAGCACCTACCTGTCTCCACCCAGTGCCTACCTGTCCCCTCAGTCCCTGCCTGTCCGTCCCCCCATGCACTGACTTGTGTCGGAAGCCTGGCAGCGGTAGTTGTTTTCTGCCTTAAATCTCTACTCACTCCAGTTGGTTCATTACGGAAGACAAAGAGCGAGCTAGAAATGAGGAAGGCTGAATGTGCAAATGCAAAATTATTGCTTTAAATAGAAAGAAATATTATCTTTTTCTTAATTACCCAATTCATTTTTGGGCAGGGAAGGAATCTGATTCTGTTTTTAAATTCTTGACACCGGCACAACAGTGCTTTGGTCTTAGAATTTATCTGTCCTGGAGCCTTACAATAAATTTTCAAATGTGTTTGGGTTCCTAAACATGCAGCTGGTGCTTAATGGGATTTTCAGAAGAGCATAAGCAGGTTAGACATCCTCCCATCCATTGAAAGCGATGGGATTTAGGTACCTATCTTGCTCAGTTGCTTTTGAAATCCTGCCAGGTGCCTGTCTGCATCTTCAGTTGCCCTGGAAAATCTGGTCCCCATCTATTCCTGTGACCCCCCCAGCTCCCATCAATATTTGTCTCCCGTCTCTGTCTCCCGCACTCTGGCCTGTATTGATGCCGGAGTCTCCTCCTTTGTAGTTCCTAACACCAGGGAGATCCCGCTCCTTTCTCTCTACCAAACTGGCTCTTCAGCTGGTTAAAGGCTCAGTTGAGCAGCTATGAGCGTGCCCAGATTTTTCAAATTAGTTTCCCTCTCCACCTAATGATTTGTAATTCTTTCTTGGTGGTGTTTTGACTGTGTAAAGCATTTGGGGTTAAAAGACCCTGTGCAAACGGGTGTGAATGTGAGGGGAGTGCCCTGTTCTGTCTCTCTGTGAGGTTTTGTGTGGCTCTAGGCTGAATGCGAGGAGATGGGGAATTAATTTCCTGATCAGCTTGTCTCTCCCTGTCCCCTGGAACAGTATAGTGGCCAATGGGGTTTATATTTAAAGTGGGGAACATTCGTATTTTAATTTCTGGCTCTACCACGGATAGGGGTGACTCTCTGCATCTCCTTGTGCAAGCAGTTCCCCATCTGTAAAATGGATCTCCAGCTCTCCGTTGGCAGGGGTATGGAGCACGGGTAATTAATTAGTGTTTGTGCAGCCCTTTGCAAACCCTCAGCCAGAAGGTGCTAGAAGGTGCTGTGGCTTGGCCTAGGGCTGAAGAGGCTCACCTCAGAGCCCGGCCGCCCTCGGAGCACCACCGAACGAGGATGTGAGCTGTGGCCGCAAAGAGCTGCCGGCCAATTCCTTTGCCAGAGATATTTTCCATTTTCTTCAGGGGAAAACAAATTGGAAAGGGAGTTATCAGTGCGCACACTGCGCGCTGCCTCCTCCTTTCCCGGCAATAACAACAGCTTCATTAGCAAGCTGACAAAAAAAAAAAAAAAAAAAAGAAAAGAAAAAGGACGAGGGTATTGAAATATTAATAATAATAATAGTCCGGGTAACGGAGGGACAACAACTCTCGTCTCTGCCTCATGCAGAAAGTTTCCTCTTTGAAGTGGCTGCTTCCCCCCTCGCCCCGCCGGGAGGGAAGGGGGAACAATTGTCGAGATCTAAAGCCAGCCAGGAATGCTGAGCTGATGGCTTTCCTGCCTGCCCCCTGCCCGCACCCCTGCCTGCCCCCACACCGCTGCCTGAATCCCTGCCCGCGCCCCTGCACAGCCCTGCCTGCTCCTGCCCGCACCCCTGCCTGCCCGTCCCCATCTCTGCCCGCCCCGCTGCAAGCCCCCTGCCCGCAGCCCTGCCCGCAGCCCTGCCTGGCCCCCTCCGCACCCCCGCCTGCCACTGCCCCATCCCAGCCGGCACCCCGGGTTTTCCCTCGCCTGTATCCCTGCCCTCCCCTCTGCCGGCGTCCCTGCGCACCTTCCCCGCCTGCCCTTGCCCGCAGCCCCGCTCGCCTCGGCCCCTGCCCGGCGCGGGTTGGGGCGGGGGGGGCTGTTTCGGGCTGCGCTTTGCGGCGGGGTCGGTGGGTGTCACTAGAGCCCCTGGTTTCCCCGCCCGGCCCGGCCGCCCCCCTCGCCTGTCGTGGGGCGATGCTGGGGTGTGATGGGGTGTGGGGGGGCACCCTCGAGGGGCGCAGACCTCCAGCCCACCTAGTGCCCGAAAAAGCCGTTTCCACACGGGCATCTCAAGCGTGGGAGGGGATTTTAAAGGGCTGGGTGGTTTGGGTTTGTTGTTTGGTTTCTCTTTTATTTTACCGAGGGGTTGTGGAGTTGTTTCCCCGCGTGGGTAGGATCCCAGCCCCAGCCCCAGCCCCAGCCCCCTTCTCCTGACCGTGGCGAGCAGCCTCCAGCTTGTGCGGCGCAGCCGGCTGCTTGGAAAGGGCGCGATTCCCATCGCGCTCCTTCAGCGACCACCGGGAACAGTGGAAAAGTGACATTTTTCCCCGCTGGAAGCGCGGTTACGCGGGTGTGTAGGTGTCTGCCGGCACGGGCAGCGAGGGCAGGAAACGCTGACATTTGGCTGAGGAGCATCTCCGTGCACATGAGCGAGAGCGAGCTCCTCGCCTGGCTGTGACCAGGCAGTGAGATGGCTATAAATGGACATTTGTTCTATTAAAAAAATACACACTTGAACTGATTTTTTTTTCCCCGTGAAGTTTCTTGCGTATCTCACGGGTACAATTTCTTCCCCGTCCAGGATTATTTTTCCTGGAGGATTGTGATTTCTCCCTCGCCTTTTCCTTAAGGGAAAAAAAAAACCAAACAACAAAACCAAAACAAACCCAACAAACAAACCAAAGAGGAATACTTTTAAGCATCTTCCAGTGTTACGAGCTATCCACATCTTGCAGTGTATTCCCAGTAATTTGCAACTTTTGAAAGCCGGGCATTGTTTCTCTCGATTGACTGAAATGCACAGATATGTTAAGTAGGAGGGGGGGAAAAAAAACCCCAACCCCGATGACTTCTGGTTTGCTGCATATGCAAAGAGAGGGCAGCTTGACTCTTGCCTCAGCGTTTGTTAGTCACATCCTCTTGGCCATTGTTTTGCTGTTTGTGCTGGGAATCCAATTTATTTAATAGTAAAGAGCCAGGGGTTGATTTGTTGTTGTTTCTTTTTTTTAATTCCACTCATTCTGATCTGATCTTAAAAACCCAGAAAAAATATTAGCCATGCCAAGGGGCAGCTTCCAAAGAGAGCTGCAGTTGCTTTGCAGGAGAGAGGAGGATCTCCCAAGTGACCGGATACAGAATATACAGATCTGTTACACTTTCTAAGTAATTTTTGGTTGTGTTTTTAATTTTCGAAGGGCTTAAAAAGCATCCGGTGGATAGGTGGAGAAAACTTGCCCGTTATTTCAGACGCTGGGCTGCATGTACAGTAATTCTCTCCTTCTTGTCAGCCTTAGGAGGTGGTCCCCTGGCTGTTGTAAGTTGCCTATTTCTTGAAAATCCTCTCCCAAGTCCCCTCCGAAAAGCTGTTTATATCAACAGGGCTATTTCCAATGTCAGGAAGGAGGCGGGAAAGGGGTGGGGGGGGGCACATAGTTTTCAAATTAGGAAATTGCTTTTTTTTAGGGAAACAGAAACAAATAGGCTCCTTGTGAGAAAGGTGTGAGCTGCCCAAATTGAGAAACCGTCCTGCCTTTGAAAGCTCCCAAGTCCCAAAATGATTTTATTAAAAAGGACATCGAGGACCAAATTTCTGACGTTGTTATGGCAACAGAAATAGTTGGGTGGCAACGTGGGTATCCAGAACGTCAGGATTCTAAGAAACCAGCAAAATAAGCGTCGTGTTGTATTTGGAAAAACAAATTGGACGGTGGTGGCCAAATCTTACACTTTTTTCATTCAGCCCAATCCCCATTTTCATCTGTCCAGCCACGTTGATGATGCCTTAACGAAAGTGCCAGCAAAGCACTGCAAAATTCATTGCCCTTAAACGCGACCCAAGATTGCAGTTCGTTATTTTTGTTGTTGACATACTAGAAGAAAGGTGTTTCCTTATGTTTTATATTTACTCCTTCTTCAATGCTTCCAACTTCTTTTTTTTGCTGCCTTTCTCTAGCGACACGTGCTCCAATCCCTTTTTTGTCCCTGCGCTCCCTACCTCGCCTGCCACAGGATCGTCACCAGTCCCCCCGTAAAAAGAGCCAAATGTGCTCCTTTTAAACCTCTGTGATGTTATAATTCTGCCGCCGTTTTCATTTCACTCTCATCGAGGGAGCCCTGAAATCACAGCCCCAACTCCCCTAGTTCTGAAACAGCCGAAGTATTTGGGAAGCTCTCGGGTCCCTACTGTAACACGCTTCAGGGACCTTTTGTACAGCAGCCGAACACGATGAATTTGCCAAGTTTCAAATTTCAGGGGCAGGCAAGACATTTGTAAGTCGGTGTTTTTGTTATTCTGGAAAAGTTCTTTGATTTGCAGGCTTTTTTTTCCTTTTCTTTTCTTTTAACCTTTAATAAAAAGGAGATGGAGTGTGACATTAAGCAATTTTACAGCATTAGCAGCTTTGGGCTGTAAACAAAGACAAACGAATCCCGCTTACTTTCAGTCTCGGAAGTTTGCTGTCAGTTGTTCCTAAACTAGCGACTCGATCCTACAGGATGTTATTCAAGCAAAACACGGCTTGAAGTCTTGGAGAGTTGTGCCTGAGTAAGTACCTTGGAATCAGCCCCTCTGCCTGCTGAAAAAGAGAAGTGCTGGTTATCTCCTTTTAAAGATCTTTTCTGCAGCCGCACACTTCATCATAACGCTTTTGGTTTGCTTTGAGACTGCCTTGCTAAGACAGCATTCTTGATGCAAGAGCTGGGGAGCAAGAAGGAAATCAATGTTTTTTGACGAAGGATGCTTTTTTTTTTCCCCTTTGGTAGATTTCTTTTTACTTTAAAAAAAGTCTCCTCCTCCAAATAAAACAAACCAAAAAAACCTTTTATCGAAGCATCTGATTTTAATTTGATGTGATTTTTTGTTTTGAGGTTCCTGAAAAAAATTAAAACATATTCCCCCGACATTTCGAGCTTCAATTTTCAGCATTTTACAATGTAAGATTACTTGACATTATTTAATTGGACATGAGGGTGTAATACAGGAATTTCCGTTATGTGATGGATTAATTGTTTTCCTAATACTTTAAAGGCTGAGATCCAAACATTTTTCCATTCTATTGCAAAATTAACAGCAATAAATCTGTCAGACCCAATTATTCATTTAAAACATTCCACACTGATTAAATCTGCACATTTGCCTGCGTGCGAGTGCAAGCAAGGGAGAGGAGGTGCATGCAGAGGAGGGAGTCCAGATTTATTCCTTCTCAAAACAGCAGCAATGTTAGAAACAAGTCCTTTAAATTTAACCTGGAAAATGTGATTAGCTAAATCGTCTAAAGAGAGGATGAAGCATATGTGAACGCACATCCTTGAGCCTCCCTGCCATCCCTCCTCCTCGCTGCCAGGTCCGGACAGGCAGAAGCGTCACATTTGGGCGTTCGATGCCATTCGGAAAGATCATATTTTACTTCTGGCGAGGGGAGGTGGGGGAATATTCGAGGGGGTTTTTTTGTTTTTTTTTTCTTTAGTTTGTTGATGTTTTCAAAGTCTCTAAACAAAGTCAGATGTGTTAACAGTCTTATTAACAATGTTAAAATGGAATTAACAGCTTGTGGATACCTCTGGAGTACAATAGCATGGCAGCCTACCCTGCCCCCTTATAAATCGCGTCCCGCTGTCTTTCTTTTGTTTCGTGCCCAATCAGCAAACTAAAGTTTTGTTGAGACAGAAGGGCAGTTCAAGTGTTCCTGCTCCAGTGGAGGGAGGAGCGGCGGTGGGGTTTCTCCTTGGACCCGGCGAGGCCCCCGTACAAGCGGGGAGAGGGTCCAACCCCCAAACCTGCAGGCAGGGCTTTGCTGACCCGCCTGCCTCCCTGACCTCTGCCGTGCTGTTTTGTCAGTTTAAAAGGCTTTGCCGAGGTTGTAGTTTACTTTTATGGGCCTTTCAGCACAGCTACAAAAGCTTTTGTTTATTTAAGATGTAGCGTGGTTCAGATTTCTATTAATCTTCATAGAACTTTGGTGGCTTCATCGCTTCCATAAAGGTTCGTCGCCGAAATGGTGCCGTGCCTGGTCCTAGGCAGCCAGCATCGGCTGCGTAATTACAGCGAGTTTGGGATATTTCGGAAACGATTTGCCTCAGAGAGTGGAAATTAGCACCAACACATGCTGTTGTTTAACTGGATTCCACCATAATTTGGGTTCTGCGCTAAGGAAACATGTTTGTTTTACCTTTTACTCTCTTGAGTTTACTTCTTTTAGTCAAACTCTTCAGAAACATCAGAGGGCTGATTTCAGTGCTAAATGTATAACGAACGTTCAATGAGGTCTAATTTTTTTAATGTGGCTAAGATCACCCTGATTTAATTTGCATGGAACATTTATGTAAAAACAGGAGGCATTCCCCATAAGGAAAACACTTATATGTTTTGCTTTCTGGTAATTCTGTTTTTACTCCTTTCATATTTACAGTCTTGGAGACTGTAACTACTTGAAGTAGTTCGAGTTCCTCGTGGAAGTGCATAGCAGTACACGGCAGACATGCATTTCAAGCTCTTTTATAGGTCAAAACCTGCAAGACACAGGCAGGTTGCAGTTTGCCCAAGGACAGCAAAAGTTGCAAGCCCAAGACAGAGAAAGCCATAGCCAGGCACAGGCCCTGCGTGCTCACGGCCAGCCCCACATTCTGCCTCCCGTCCCGCTGTGCTCTGGCTCCCCGGCCCCGCAGCCCTCCCACCGGACACGGAAGGCGCCCACGGGAGATGTGCCTGTCCACAGCGATGCTCAAGCATGGGCAGTGTCCGTGTCTGAAGGCTTCTATCCAGGGGAATGGTTTTGTCTCTGGCAGCCCCATGTGCCGTGCCCTCTCTGAAATAATTCAGCTGAGCTGGGCTACGCTTTTCCCCCCTTTTCCTCGTGTTCCTCAGTGTTGGCTCCCGCTGTGTCCCTACGTGTGTCCCGCAGACCAAGGTACTTTGCTTTTGCAGTCCACAGGGCTAGCAGAGGGATGTTTGGTTACCAGCATCGGAGCCGCAGCCAGACCACCTGCCCTGCCACAGTGCCTGGCCCTGCTTCCCTCAGTCTCCTCTGGTGTGTGCCCACCTCTCAAACCTCAGCCCAAAACCCAGCTGCTCTCCCTTCCCTTCAGTTTACACAGCTGTTCTGTAAGTGGAGAAGATGATACCAAATGCAATGCAAACTGATCGGTAGCCCGTAGGCTCTGACTCCACTCCGGTGCACGCTGAGCATGGCTTGCCCTCTCCACAACAACACGTGAAAGCATTCCCCCTTTCTGAGGATCATGTCCCCAAGAAGGTGCGTGGTGATGAGGATTAAGTCCAATTCATTATTTCCTTACCTAACTGGTAGAAAAACTCTCATGGGGAAACTTGTACCAGTTTTGCACATGTGAAAACCAGTATCTCATCTTAATAATGCAAGAACCGAGGTGATAAAAGCTAAATTGTAGAGGGGTAAAATATAAGTTATTTATAGTATAGCTCACTTTACCATGTTGTGAAAATATTATATTTAAGAGGCCATACAATAATATTCTAGTAATTCAGCTTATTTTAAACACTCTGTGCCTATTTTCACACTACAGAGGTTTTACATCACTTTGAAATTCTGCAGATAAAAGATATATTTTCATCTTATTTTAAAGTTTATGAAACTGATAAACAAAGACAAAATTGTAACCAGATGCCAGTTTATTTATAAGAAAAAAAAATAAATGCCCGTTTTTGTGAAGTGTAGTCCTTTTCATGCAACATCTTCTGAGAGAACAAATATCTTCTGTCTGACTACTAGGAAATTCATAAATAGGTATAGTATTTGTTGAGAAAACATTTTTTGTTGATTGAAAGTATGGATTACAACAATTATGTCAATACTTTGCAATTGTCATCTTCCAGAAACAGGGTGTCTCAAAGTGCCTCAGAGAAGCAGTCCTCCCAGGTAGAGTGCATAGGGATGCTGGGGAGGGGTCCACTGGTCACCCTTAGCACCCCAGTGCTGCACTCACCATCAGCAATCCCCATGACCTGGAATATAGCCCTCCTGTCAATTATATACACAGTGCTTCTGTTATTATTCCTATAAATCTGGTGTATTTTAGTAGAGAATCAACAGCAGCGGAGGAGCCCATGTGCAGTGTCTGAGGAGCATGGAGTAGCAGGGCAGCGCTTGCTGGCTTACCTTTACGGGGCCCCAGAGCCCAACCATCGGAGGTGCTGAGACCTTCCCAGCGGAGCGGCTTTGGCAGAGCAGCAGCACCGTGCTGCTCGCCAGCTTTGGGCCCTGATGTGGTTTTGTTTACAGCTTTTTTGTGGTTTTCCAGATTCCTTACCTATGCTTTCTTTTCTGTGATTGTGCAGAGACCACCTTCCTGCTAGACATCTGCTGAACAAAAAATTTAAGAATCATTACATTTTCCTCTTTTTAGTTCTATTCTTTATAAATTGTAGCAAATTCCTAGAAAAGATTTGTATTTCATGGAAATTGGGCAGTGTGTTTACTTTTAACGTACGATACTTTTGTATATGGAGCTATGTGGAAGTTCATTATATGTATCATCTTCTTGGTGAGTTCTTGGTAATGCCTGCAGGAGCTGCCTGAGTCTTCTGAAAGGAGAGCCCCACAAACTGCACAACAAATTCATCCATTTGGGTCTAAATAATTCGCCTACAAAAATGTACAGCAGAAACTGAGGCATAAGAGCAGAGCAGAGCCAAAGAAATATTACATTATGAATCTTTGCATTTGTAATATGAGGATACATTTTTCTGGATTCATAATGTAATACTTCTACAAGATTAGGCCTTGATAAAAATATCTCTATTTGAAAGAAGCTATGATATTACACAGTATGTTTCTATCTTTTATTTAAGTCTAAAACTAGTAATTTGTACTTTTTGGACATATTTCCTGCTGATAAAGTCTGTGGAGCTCCTTACAGCTGGCAGGGTGGGAAAGAGGACTCAGTTTTAGTGAAGAGTGGCTATGCGAGAGAGGTGGTGGTCGCTCCTTGGCTGGAGCAGAGGATGTGGCAAATTGAAACCTCTTTCCCCAAGATCTTGGAAGAGGCCTGCAGACGTCCACGGCAATCTTTCCTTTGCCCTCATCTGCAGAAAAAGTGAGCACATGGCTTTAGGGCAGGAGAAGAGAGTGTGGCTTTGCCAGGTGCTGATTTTGGGTTTCTTTTCCTTTGGAGCTGCGTACAGGCTAGGCCAGTGTGCATGTCAGGGTATGTGCCGAGGGCAGAAGTTGCTGAGGATGGAAAGTCCTGTCTTTTCTGCAGAGCAAAAAGGGGCACCTTGACACAGAAAGCACCATCCTGAGTGGTGAGGCACAAAGACATCTGAGAACCAGACGTGTCTGTGCATCCGCCCACCTGGTGCTCAGCTGGCTGGAGGGAGGTACTTGGTCTGAACTTAAAAACCCCCAGGGCTTTTGACAGACTATTCCTTGGATTCATCTCTAAACTTAAAACCCACCTGGATAAGCTTTTCCAAAGGAAATAGTTGTGTGCATATTCTGTGTTCATTCATCTTGGATGATTTATTTATTTACCTTTTTCATGCCAGATAAGTTTTATTGAAGACATCCTGCAGGTTAACTAGTTGCAGGTTACTTTAGTTGGAGTGGCTTCTGTCCTTGGAGGGACGTGCAGTGAGGTGTCCAGAGGGAGGTCTGTGGAGAGCCAAGGAGGCTGTAATTCATCCCCAGGCAGACCTGCCATGGGGCAGATGCAGGTGAGTGGTGGCCTGGGGAAGGAGCTAAGGGAGATTGTGGGTGCCAGAAAGGGACTTTGGCTTCCCCAAATCAACTGAAGTCGTACCACATCGATCCTCTACTAGCACTATGTTTTTATGAACATATAGTCATAGTAGGAAATACCTTCTCAAAATGTTTGATCTATGTAGGTATACCTATGTAGAGATTTTGCCCATTGAGGTATAAAACAGTAATAATTTATGTCAAAGACACAAGACACATTTTGAAGATGTAGCGCCTTTAATTCTATAGACTTTCCTATTGCAAGCTGATTTTTAAATTGGGAAACTCGGGAAAACCTTGTAAATGAGGCTGCCGGTTTATTTATTTATTTGTTTCGTTTCAGCTGAGACAGATGGGATTCTCGGATCATGCACTGTTAAGCCTTCCTTTGGAATTCGCGCCACTGTGGCCACAGAGCCCAGATGGTGCTTAAATCTGTCATTTTTTAACAACCCGACTTTCTTAATTTTATATCCAAACACATTGAGCATTCGAAGTGATTAATTACTGTCCAGATATGTCTGTGCTGCAGCAATTTACTCGCATGTGCCAAAGATCATTTCGGTTTTGAGTAGGTAGTTTGGTGTGGGCTGAGCGGCTGGCGAGAGACTCACCAGCAGATACCTTATGTTGCAGGTAGCAGCGTGGTGGTGCTGCTTGTATCATCCTTCTCCCCCAGCGGTGGCTTATCAAAAAGGTCCCATAAGCAAACCAGAATTTTGGTGCACGTGGATATTTTACAGCTTCCAGGGGTGATTTTCACTATTGCCATAGTAGCTTCAGTCTCACCAAATCTTCCATTTCCCACCAAAAGGGCATTTTTTGATACCTGACAAATACCAACATTATGTTTTCAGGATTTTTCATCCAGGCACTAGTGGCATGACCAAGATTATAATGGCCAAGTATTTAGTAAGAGAAAGCTGAAGGGTTTTCTTCAAGAAGCAGAGCTTGCTGCAGAGGTTTTGAGAATTAAATGATCAAATTATTGTAATTCTCCAGAATCAGGTGTTCCTCTGGTGGCTTCTCCTCAGTTTTTCTTTTAAAGTGGTCATTCTTCTGGAAGAGTTTATATGCAAGTCCAACACTTGCATTGATTTCCATGTTTGGAGCAGGCTGCTCTCAATTCATCAATGTTTGGAAATGAGGGAAGAAGTGATGCTGCATGGTCCATGCAGGTCTAGCTCTAGCTTTACAGCAGATATCAATAGAACCTGTCAAAATCCTTGAACTGCTGCTGCTGTTCCCTTTGACCAAGCACAGTTAGACAACCACCTGAAGGTTATTTTTGGATGTTACTGCATATTGTTTGTTGGGTCATGTAGGTTTGGTGCAGGTGGACCTCTGGCTTTCAAAAAACCCAGAGAAGCGGGAGCTTCCTCTGGTATGCCTAGAGCCAACCAGGCTTTCTAGGGCTTCTGAAGAATTAAAATTTCCTGATTAATTTACTTGCCCCCATGTCATCCAAGATGTTCATGTCTGTCTTTCTTCAGTGGAAAAGAAATGAAGGTTCTGAGGAAAACACTCCAGGATGTTTCTCCATATAGTGTCTTCAATGGGGTCCAACGGGTCGAAGGTCCAGATGTGAGTTTCAGTGCAGCTTCAAAGTCTCGACTCGATCCAGCCGAGGAATAAGAGTCTCATCTAGACAAACCAGCGAACATTTTATAACAAAATAAACATTTATATACTTTTAACCACAAATGCTGGTCTTCCACTAGCTGTGATGCGCCACACATTACGTGATCAGGTTGAAAGGTCAAGCGTGACGTAGGCGTAAGAACAGACCCAGTGTTTACTAAGAGAACGTGCA
>JAVSBS010019781.1:5251-16933 GCA_033124195.1 Coracias cyanogaster
TCCCAGCAGAGGTTCCACCCTCCCATCATTGCTGGGGCCTCCTCTGGCCCCGCTCCAGCAGGTCCATGTCTCTGCTGCGCTGAGAACTCCAGAGCTGCCCCAGCACTGCAGGGGGGTCTCAATGTACCAAACAAGACCTCTATCTAGCAAACTGGAAGCACATGTTCTAACAGTAATGGGATATATTCCTATTTAAGCAGTAATTTTGCATACATTGCAATATTGAGACTGAATTGCAAGCTGTAGACACAAGGCCATGATTACCTGTCCTTCTAATGGAGCAATATTCACAAAGAATCCACCAAAATATTGAAGTCCCATACCAGTATGCATATTACAGCGTGCCATGGATTTCCCGATCCTAGTCAGAAATTCCTAGGGCACTAGGACAAGAGTTTCATGCTGTAAATCAAAGTCAGGAGGTTTTTGTGATGCAGTGGCAAAAGGCGGAGATTTTCACATCAACTGGCAAAATACTGCCCATTCCAGCTCTGGCTGGAATCCTTGTGCAGATTTCCATAAACCAGCTATGATTAAAACAACCAAAAGGCTACTGGGAGACAGTCAATTGACCTAAATTAATGTTTTTGTCTTATGCGAGTTTTTTTGAGCCCATATTATTTAAGGCAATGTTTAGCTCTTGTGTTTCCCCTCTAATTCAGAATGAAAACAGACTTAGTTGCCTTTATTTTTAAACTAAAGTCAATTAAGGTTCTGTGAACAAAGGGATTTAAAATGTTTTTACCAATGCACTTGCAACTTCTCCTCCATTAATTTCAATTAATTCTCCTGAGTATCTGTGCTTGGACAGCTCTGTAAATCACCAAGAATTAAACTCTTAAATGTCTAATTTATCGCAGAAAATAAGTTTTATACTCCTTTGAGTAACCGCTACAACAAAACCACTTTTCCATATAGATTTCAAGTAATTCAAGCTTGAATTTTTTAAAAATCTTGACTTTTAGATTATTAAATGCCTTCTAGATTTTAGATTCAGAGGTATTTATAAAGCTAATTTTCATTTTCTAAGAAATATTGTTTCAGTAATTTGAGCATTCCAGAGCCTCAGACCTGCATCATTTTGTTGCTATTGAAAATGTCATTCTTGATTTTCAGAAACCACTTTTTCATATGTAAAAAATACACAGTTTGAAAGCATTGTAGAATTTTCATAAGATTTCTAGCTTGTTTTTTTTCTAAAAACATTAATGCTTTGGGCTTTTTTTCCTCTTTCTGTGAATTAAAAACTTAACTGAGGGTTGCACATGAGCAGTTTATAATGTAAATATCAACGTCTCATTCTTTTAAGAAGATGTAAGAAATCAACTTTGGTTGCTAAGAACAAGTCTAACAGTTTATAGTCTAGGTTTTGCTAAATGAATTTAGCTCAGCTCAGCTTTTGTTGGTATCTTCCCATTTGTATTCACTAAAGCTGGAAAACCATATGTCTTCCTTTCTGTTATTTTCTCCTTTTAACTGCTGAAATCTTGAGTAAATGGCAATGAGCAGGGTAAGCGTGCCACTCAAAAGCATATGGCAAAGGGGTTTTCTCTTCTACCACAAGGTACATTCTAAATAAACTTAATAAACAGTATTGCTTTAAGAACTGGCACAGATAGGAAGAAACTATGTTATCTTTGGTTATGGCTTTTAGTGGTAGTAATTTCATCTGAAAAATGTGTAAATCTTACAGAATCTATTGCCAAAGTTCTTCTTGTCCAAGTAGCAAATAAATTAAACTTACCTGAAAAGCAGCATAACGCTATGATAATACATATCAACTTCTTCTTGTATCGAGATAAATTTGTTGTCCAATCCATCTTTTTTTTCTTACAAGGTTATAGTTTTACCAGCCGAGTCCAAAATTCCCTTCAGTACCTACTGCGCTCTTGGTAACACAGAAAGAACTCTCACGAGCAACTGAAGAAGATGAGTCTGATGGTCAAGGTGAAATGTTCTTTAAACTAAAGCACCTTGCATAATGCCAGCACTTTGTTGAGGGTTTGGCAAGTGACACACCTGCTTGTACCTTACAGCCAAGGATTTTAAAATTAGAATATGGTACTTTCCCTCTAGGTAAGGTAAATAAGAAACTTACTGCTTGAAAAGGTCAGTGTGCGTTAATCTGAGCATGAAATGATCAGGAATGGGGACTAGTCTACACCCTTCAGAGGGCCACAATCACCCATTCATCTCTTAGATATTTAAGTTCAGGGTGGATACGTAACAGAAAGGAAGACAGTAGTTTTGCAGAGCTTGACATTTACGTTCAGTATTACAACTTTTTTATGGCTAACGAGAAAATCTTTCCTGGTGCTGCTTTGTGTATACTAACAAAGGCCCGGTTTGATTGTTAAGAAAAAAAACCTCATTTTAAGAATTACTAAGAAAACAAATTATTTGTTGTTTCTTAACAGTTCTTAAAATTGTTAAGAAAAATCTCATCCCTCCTTGCTGAATTGTACAAATTCTTTTGGGGCCAAGGTTATATCCACGTCCATAACAGCAATCAGACAACTTTGCTTAGTCCCAGTGGTCCCCTGGAATTCCTTCTGGGGACCGCTGGAAGATGGAAAATGAAGATTACTTTTTTTTCCTGTTATCTACCTCTCCATTTATATAGCTATAATAGCCCATGAATTAGCTGAATTTCACCACTTTACCCATCTGTCTACTTTTGTACATTCTTTCAAAGATGTTCTCCTGAATCCTTTTATCCAATCTCTCATCCAATGATCCCCTGGAGAGGTAGATAAGAGTGTAGTTTAAGGAAGAACGACTGCCACATCCACAAATTCAGACCATAATTTAAAAGCTTTTCAACTATTTTGAACTATCACCAATACTGAATGAGTTTGGCACTTTGTGCCTCTTTAATTCCTCATCATGATGAATCTACAAAGGGTATGAAAATCTACAGGTGTAGACTGTGCTTGGTTTGGGTTCCCTCATCCATGACATCCCATTCTTGTTCTCTTTCCAGAATCCTGTTTCCCTTTCCTCTCAGACTTCTTCCAAACCTGAAATTTCTTGCTCAAGATGGACCCAGGAAAAAAAAAAAGAAAAATAATCTTCATTTTCCCTTAGATTCTAGTTACAGTTCTCACTAAACCAGGTGTTTTGGCTAGGGAAAGGGCCAACACCTTTTTAATACCTGCTTCCTGCTGAAGAGGCTTCCTTACCAACACAGTCCTAGGTCTAGAGGATCAGTTTTTGAATAGCAACTAGAAATGCCTGTAGAAAACTATTTATTTGTCTGTACGACCTAGAAAGTCTCTAGCATACAATTCTAATTCAATCAGCTCCTTTATGAGTACTAGCGAAGTATTTAGTTTGGATTGAAAAATCATGTTATATTTGCTATGTTGTACACCTTGTAGAGTACAGTTCTGCTTTGAGTATGTTTTTCTGTAAACACTTGAAATAATTTACATGAAAAATGCCCTTTTCACAGGTAAAGAACTAGGAAACACTGGCTAGTACATTCATAAAAACCCTGAAATTCTGTTTTCCTACTTGCATAACAAAATAGTTTTTAGAAGCCTGGATTTATTGAAGTAAATATTTTTTCTCTGTAAAAAATCCATTTCCATTTGTTTATGTGATTAAAAAAACCACTCTTAATTACTTGGTTTGCTCTGGTTGGATAACATATAAAGATAAAAAGTTCCTCCCAAAGCTTCTGAAATTACAGCGAGCACATATGTCATGATCGGAGGGACTGACGTGTGTGAGTTCTTGCCTGGTTGTGCAAGCAGTTAGGTAAGTTGAACGCACATCCTTGACCTTTCCTCAAGTGTTAGTAAGGGAGAAACAATTTTGTGATTCACGATTCCCTTCTACTTGGCTAGCCACTGTCCTGAACACCATCTTTCTGTGGCTTTATCTGTAGGTATGAAAAAGGTTAAAAAATTGGAGGGGAATCATCCCATCTTGCTGTAGAGACATTTGGGAAGAAAGAGAGATGTAGTATTAAAAAATATGGAGGTAGATGAAATTTAATGGGGGAATAATTCTGGGAATCTTGAAGGTGAATGCCGAAAGACATAAACCCCCTCTTTTCACTCTTGAATTTGAAGTACAAATAGCCAGTGGAGTCTGGTTATTGGTTTAGTCCATGGACTGTAGAAATCCAAGATGGGAGAGCTACACAGGCACCAAGAGGCAGGACTAATACTATTAAAAACTAACAGAATTTGCAGGCAAAACCTACTCATCCCATCACAAACATCTGTGTGATACAAAGGGCAGTGGTGGCTACATGGGATGACATGGGACCCCTTAAAAAAAGGAGTTGTTTTCATGATGTCTCTCTAATACCATTTGCATAAGCCAACATAATTTCCTTTTAAGCAGCACTCAGGTGTTTGTACCTCCCTGGTAGGAACACCTAGTTGGGTACACTCCTCCTTTTACATGGGTAAATGAAAGTGAAGGGAAAAGCCTGACTAGTTTGAAAAGAATGCGGCACCTTCAGAAAGGCTGTTGGTAACGTCCCTTTTAAGCCTGCCATTTTCACCAGGAATGAGCTTTCTTAAGAGAACTTCAGTTTTCAAAGAGGAATAATTCCTGTGCTTCTGCTGGTGTGGCAAAGGAAAGCTTAGTGAGAAATCACGAGTCCTTTTTTGGATAGCTTGTAAAGCAATTCATAGTAAATTCCATTCTCTGACTGTCCTGTGTTAATGAATACTCACTAGAGTCAACTGTGATTGATTAATCAGGTTTTACCAGTCTGTTTTGTAACGGAATACTTCCTTCTGCTGGCATTAACGAAGAACTGCATTTTGAACACAAAGCAGGGGAGGGCTGTGGAAGAAAGTTATTTCCCCTGTTTCCATGATATTTCATTTTCATTTGTTTCTGGATTAGGGCATTGTTTAAGGTTTTTGCTATTGTCTGAGCAGATATCCTCTCAGCAGCTCCTCTGCCAAGCTGACCCGAACCCCAGCTCTGATGCAGATGACTGCCTAAAAGCAGTAAGAGAACATGGCACAATGTTGGTGGACTATCAGGTTAAAAAGGTGAATATAACAGAGAATTTGGACAATGGTCCCTGTGAGTGAATGCTCAGACAAAAGCCTCTCTGCTGTCGAAGGGTGGAAATCTGCAGCCAGGTCACTAACTCTGCCTTGAAGACCTGAGTGACCAGAGCGTTCCTTGATGCCTGCATGTCTGCAATGGCAAACAAAAATAATTCCAAAGCACAAAGAGAGTTTCTAGGGAGCAAATGGACATATATATCCATCACGCAGGAAAAGTCTCCAGAAAATCATGTGAAAATCTCCCTAGCTTAAGGGATATAAACACCTCTCAGATGACACTGGGGGACAAGAGAAAACATCCCTGAAAGAAGATGATCGGACCCAAAATGTAGTGTTTCAAACTACTACATGAGAGAAAAGAAACAGCTGATCACTCTTACCCCATAAATCTGTAAAACCTCTTACCTAGAGCGATGGTGCCCAGCCACGCCCTGCCAGCCACCCCTGTGGTGGCCATGGTGGTCTGTCCCCCACTCATGGAGCGAGCGAGGCCAGGTGGCCTCGTGGGGCCAAGGACTGAGGGGGTCCCTCCAGGGCCCTGAGTGCTGGTTCTGTCAGCTGGAGGCACAGCAGGGTCAGATATGTGGTGGAGACCCAAGTCTATGTCAACTGTCAAGGAGCTGTCGAGGGCTGGTGGTGGAAAGGGGCCTTCAGCATTGGGGGCCATCTCGGGGGAAGTCTGTGGAGAGTTCACACCTTCACCCTCATAGATGGGAGACAGCAATGTGTCTGCTGTTTTTGTCGTGGTGGGCTTTGAGGCATGGGCTGACGGCTCCATGAGTGCTGCAGTGATGTTGGCAGGTTGGTGGCCGGCTTCATCTGCTGTGCCTTGCCCGAGGAGAGGTGGCCTGGGCAAAACTCTGTCTTCTGGGGTTGTCTTTCTGCTTGCACCCAGGCTGTGATTCTCCTCCAAAGCTGTTGCTAATCCCAGTGCCTTGGGTTCGACCTCTTGCAGCATTCCCCCCATCTCTGGTGGTTCATTTCTGCCACGCACCACCGTGCTTGCACCTGCTGATGAAATAAGTAGGGATTAATACTTCACAAAAATTAAGAAACACATCTTCCAAGGATAAGATTTTTATAATTGTTTTTAAATCTTTTTTTTGGGTGAGATTTTAGCGCACTTTTGATATCTTTTCTCTTTTCTTCTCCTGATCCACCTGCTCCAAACGGAGCCATCATGTGTAGCAGAGTCAAAACTCTTCCAGCCAGGGACCATCCCTCTTTGCTTGAGCAATGCTCCAGGATGTGGAATGGGTGACACAGCAGGTACCAGAGACAGGACCCTTGGCAGACAGAGCATTTCCTCTGCAGCCCCCGCAATGCAGAGGGTTTCTCTGCAATAATTCTGGTATTTAAACTTTGCTTTAAAACTCATGTAAAGCATTTATCTCTTTCTCTCTCTTTTTTTTTTTTTTTTTTTACTGAATTTGCACCTCATGGTTGTTGCTTTTGTCACCGAGTTCTAGCCATTTAAGATGTCAGATATTGGTAGAACATTTATTAAAGGGCAATTTGGGGATTGTTTGCTTTAATGGTCAATGGACACAAACCAGTTTTAATAAGGGACCCTCTGGACTCAATCAGTTTTACAGATGCGGATGAGAGCGTCTGTAAATGATGCAATGACTAATGAAAGCCCATTTTCTAGAAGGTTCTTTGAACACCACGGATTAGGTTTATATTCTTAGACTTGACTGCAATTTCTCCTTGCTTGCGCTGTGCTGAACTGGATTAGGACAGGTTATGTGTGCAGAAATTGCAGATGCATTTTGTTTCTTGTCCTGAACTCTCAGAGGTAGGATATTTGCAGTCTGGAGTGAAGAAATCATTGAAGATACTGAACCTGTTTATCCAAATAATGGAATTTGGGCACAATCCCATCAAGCGGTAAAAAATCTCTCACTGAATTGTTACTAGCAGTTGGTCCTTACTGCTATCCAAAGCAAGTAGGTTCAGATATCCTTTCTTTTGATATCCAAAGGAAAAAATACTAAGAAATAACTTCAAATGGCAAAAGGCACAGCTTTGATCAAGTGCATACATGACTATCAGTCACCATTTGTTCCAACTCCTTCAGTTATTGTTCCCTGTCTACAGCTGGGTAAAAACACACAGTAAATCTTACATCTCATCACAGAGCATCTGCCACAGGCTGCAAAAGTTTTAACTATTTTGGGCTATCTTCCTCTCTCTTCTTCATTCCCAGAATAATATGCAATTGCTAGAAAGTATCTCAATTATGTTCTGCTTTGAGTTCATGCTCCTGTGTTGTATTAATGTTAGATACAAATATTTTCCAGGAATTTTTTTAATATGCTCTACTGCTATTAGTCCTAGCTTCAGCATAGTTAGATGTACAGATCTGACACACAGATACACAATCACAATTCCCTTTAAAAAAACCTTCCTCCTTGATCATAAAAGCTTACAATTTCCCTGGAGCATTCTACCAAATAATTAACGCAAGGTGCAACTTACCTGTTGCGTGTGTGTTGAAACCAAATGCCAAGACTATGACTATATTTTGTATAATGTACCACACAGAGCAACGTTTCCAAGTCATTTTGTTGCCTTGAGACTACTTGTCCAAATGAGAGATTGCTTCAGGCTCCTCTGCAAGCAAATTCCAAATGTTATGGAAGTAACTCAGGTAATACAGGCATGTTGCTCTGTTAGCTGAGCACTGACACACCTTAAAGCCCTGCTTAGTTTAAGAAGCTGTCGCTGTCTGAGCAAGATGACTGTGGACGCAAGGAGTTGATTTATAGGTACAAAAATGCGGTTATGTATGTGCTTCCTTCATTTAAAACTTTCATGAGGATCCATCTTGCCCAGCTAAGTCTTTGTAGGCAAAAACGGATTTGAGGCAACATTAATAAAAAATAATATGGATTTTGAAAAGAGAAAAGAAAAAAGAAAGAATGGGTTTATTGGGCTGAAGTTTACTTGTCAAGTTAGGAACAAGGGAGGTCTCCAAAAGTAGTGTTGCTGTTATTGACCATGAGAAAACATCACAAAACTCTGTCAGGAGGAGAGCCAGTCACTCTGGGGGTCCCCTACCCCTCAACCCTCACAGAGCACATGGAGAGGATTTGGGTTCACAGGAGCGATTCTTTGCCTTTTTACTCAAATAAAGGAAACAGTTAATTTAAAAAATCACTCCTGTGTGGTGGTATGATTATCAAATCAACCTAACAGTGCCCAGACTTCAGGCAGAAATGTGCCAACCTTATAAACCTAGATGAGAGGCACATTACCTCTTCTACTCCTATACCAGCAAGAGCAGGATGAATTGAGGTTGTTGTTTGACAGATATGAACCACATCACCTCCTGATTTCCAGTGTGGCTCTAATGAACCTAACGGACTGTAACTATCCCTCTGCCATTGCTTCAGGTGGTGTTCAGGTACCCAGACAGCTGAGTGGAGTGGACAGGAGATTTTTCAAAAGTGTCCTTTGGGGACTGGAATGAGATCAGTGGTCTTATTCCATACCAGAGTGATAGAGCTGACCACATACCTTGAACCTGATGAAGTTCCTGCTGTCCTGGTTAGAATCATAGAATCATTTATCTTAGATAAGACCTCTAGGATCATCCAGTCCAACCTTCATCCCAACATCTCCCTAACTCCTAGACCATGTCTCAAAGCACCACATCTACCCATCTTTTGAACCCCTCCAGGGATGGTGACCCCACCACTTCCCTGGGCAGCCTGTTCCAAGACCTGACCACTCTTTCAGTAAATAACTTATTCCTGATGTCCAATCTAAACCTCCACTGGCGCGACTTGAGGCCATTGCCTCTTGTCCTGTCATTAGATACTTGGGAGAGGAGACCAACACCAGCCTCACCACAACATCCTTTTAGGTAGTTGTAGAGGTAGTTGTTAGGCAGCAGTTTTGCAAAGACAGCTTTCATAGAGAGGTGAAATAAGGTGACAATCTGGAAAACACTTGGGGTTTGTTTCCAGAATGGAAAATCGCATCTCCTAAGTTAGTGTTATATTTACTGTTTGACACGGTGAAGGAATTGTTGTCTGGAGGTTGTTTAGTAACAGCCTGATCTGTTTTCTGTGCCTCTATGTCCTCCTTGTGTATGTGCCCTGCCAAGTCCAACAAAGCAGGGTCTGTCCTTGCACATCTTATGGGCCACTAGAGGCCATCCTATACCTCATCAAATAACATAGCAGAGCAGAATCGTAGAATGCATTGGGCATATGGGAGTAAAGAACAACAGCAAGGCATCGTGAAAGATTAATTAAAGTCAGGATATTTGTAAGGCAAACGAAGCAGTTTGTTTCGGAAGAGGTTGTTCTTTGCTCACAGCCTTATGAGTTTGGTGTGGTTTTTTTCCTGAAGTAGCTGCTGCTGACGGAGGAAAGCTGCTGCACTGCGCCAGATTGTGATCCTATTAGCAGTATAAATTCAACGGGCTTTTAGTTCCACCTGGTATTGTTGCAGTTTCACGGGAGGGTATTTAAAACCTTTCCTGTCTGACTAAGCCATTCTGTCTTTCTGTTTAACCACAGATTAAATTCCACACTGAAGCTATTCCTTCTTGTAGAGGCTGCCAAGGGGTAGAGTCGGGGGTCATACAGAGCACCTTGGGGCGTGAAGGAGGCAAAGAAAAAGCTAACAAGGTACAGTCCTTCCATGTCTTCCCTCCTAGCAACGTGTAGAACACAAAAGCCTTTGTAGCAGGAGTGGAGGGAGAGGTCAGCCCTTGTCACCACGCAGCAATAAAACACCAGGTATTTGGGCTTTGTTGGAGCAAATCAGGATGAACAGGGCAAACATTTACTGTAAGGAAAAAGCAACGAGGAACCTAAGCTCAGTCGACTGAGTTGGACTTTATAATGAGGTCTTGCGGTAGCGTTTTACATCCAGTTTTTACAGGGTTACCTAAAAACTCAAGAGACCTTGCAAACCTCATGTTGACTTTTGAAACCAGAGCTTGGTTCTGGCTTTCCCTGATGCGCGGCTGGTGTAAGAGCAGATGCAGGTAGGTGAGGGACGAGGCAAACCACTGCGCTTCTGAGCATCCTCCTGCCAGAGCCCAGTCTTGAGCACCTCAGGATTTAACTTCAGTGAGGCTTCGATACCTACCGAATTAAAGATCTAAACGTCTTTCAAGTACTCCACTAAAGGCATCCATCTTAAATCAGGATCCTTCCAGTGATTTTGTAATTAATAATGTTAAGTAAAGGTGAGAAACTCAGAGATAAGAGACAATTTGTGGGCTGGGGGAGGGGGTTCCCTTCGCTGTATTTAATATGATGATTCCTTAACTCAAGGCGGAACAGCCAGTTAGATTTGATAGGAAAAAAAAATGCCTTCATTATACTCAACATACAAGTGCTATAGTACGGAGATGGTGGGATGAATTACAGCTTTAAATACCAACCTATGCCTGGCTCTTGCATACAGCGCCTAAAGGCAGCGTGCCAAGGTACAGATTGGGTGACACGCACGCTGGCGTTGAACAGGCTGATTTTCACACCACCCCCTGGAATAAGCTTCGTGTTTGAAGGGTTTTTTTCAAGCATTTTGGGATATAAATGTGGGTCTTGGCACATTTGCTTGGCGAAAATGTAAAGTGGAAGAGCAAAGGTTTGTTTACTTAGAAAACCTGAATGTAAAAATACAGCCTCCTTATTGTACAAGTGGGGAGGTGGGGTTTTTGTCGGTGCCATCTTCAATTCTTAAATCTTTAATCCTTTTTATTCATTTAACATCAAAACTTCTGTCACATGAGGTAGTTTTTTTTCCACTAGTAGTTTTTCTCCTGATTGAATCATTAACCTTCACATCTTTTGTACAGAATATTAAATTATTTTTTTTTCCTTTTTGCCATCATCTGGAATAATTAATGGAAGAATGCTTCATCTAACGAATTATAACAGCACAGTTCAAACTGCAGTCTTTCATTTGTGGCATCATTGTATTAGCTGGATCCTTCCCAGACTGTTGCAATGAAATATAAAATACCAGGTTGTAAGAGCTGACGCAGTAGCGATCCCAGGATTATTCTATACCTGACAAGGGCACAATAGAAAATTCAATTCCATTCTGCAATACAGCTTGGAAGAAGGCTGGGATGCTCTGATAGAGCTGTCTCCTTTCTACAATAGTGCTGTCATCAGGAACAGGTCCAAACACAGCCCCTTCTCCTCCAAGTTAGGCTTTTAGCCTTTCTTTACGGAGTTTCTGGAGGTGAGGTCTTGTGCATTTTCCCATACAAATACACTTAGATTAGAATGTTGATTTCTATTTATTTCACGTTTTCTACAGCTTTTGTAAAGGAAATAATGGAAATGAGCCCTAAAAGGTAACAGCGTGGCTTGTAAATAGAACAGAAGGTTGTTCGGAGATTCTGAATAATACACTCGGAAGAGGACAGCTTCATGGCTACAGAGGCAAGAGTTACCTGCCTTAACAGCCTTCCATATATTTAGCAGAATTGAATTAATACACATATTTTTCAGGATAACTGTCCAGCTCATATGAATAATCTATTGCAACATCTGTTTATTTTTGTCTCCTAACATGCAAGTCCTGTTCTGACTGGACTTATTTAAAAGCCGTGGAGATGTGGTGCTGAGGGACGTGGTTTAGCGGTGCCCTGGCAGCGCCGGGT
>JAVSBS010019781.1:33739-43783 GCA_033124195.1 Coracias cyanogaster
CTCTCTACAACTGCCTGAAAGGAGGTTGTAGCAAGGCTGGTGTTGGTCTCTTCTCCCAAATTACTAATGATAGAACATGAGGAAATGGCCTCAAGTTGCGTCAGGGGAGCTTTGGATTAGGTACCAGAAAGACATTCTTCGCTGAGAGGGTAGTTAGGCACTGGAACAGGCTGCCCAGGGAGGTGGTGGAGTCACCATCCCTGGAGGTGGTCAGAAAATGAGTAGATGTAGCACTTGAGGCGATGGTCTAGTGGCTAGAGAGATGCTAGGATGAAGGTTGGGCTTGATGATCCTGGTGGTCCTTTCCAACCATTATGATTCTCTCCCTGGCTAAAAGGGGATGCTAAACGGATCAAAAATGCTTTTTGTCCTTTGTGGTCGGTGGTGTGGGTGGCTGGTTTCCTCCCCCAAATGGGCTGCATGCTGTTGGGCTGCAGTCTCCTGCACTTTGTTGTCTAACAGTTGATTCTCATTCTCTGTCTCAGTATTTTTCGACCAGTACCTGGCCAGAGTGAATTTGTCAATACACAATGAGGTGTATTTGCTTTATTACCAAGTAAGGCTTGAATTTTAGTTGGTTTTCCCAATAGATGGCACTGCTTGGAGAGAAGTGACTGAGTAAAGTAAGATCAGGTTGCACTTAGAGTTACCAAGCTGTATGTGTTGAGGAGCCTTAAGTTTTCCTGGGCTGTTACAAAATGTTTTGGGAGCTTCTAGTTTGGTACTTTCAAAAAAGCATGGTGTGAGAAAAGTATCACAACTGTATGGAACGGGTTCTTCAGGAAAAACTTATTCATAAAGAAGAAGCTCTTAACTTTGAGGGTGGCGGAGCCTGGCCTAGGCTGCCCAGAGAGGTTGTGGAGTCTCCTCTGGAGAGATTCCAAAGGTGCCTGGACACGATCCTGGGCCCCCTGCTCTGGGTGAGCTGCTGGAGCAGGAGGATGGACGAGATGTACTCCAGAAGGCCCTTTCCAACCCCACCATGCTGGGATTCTGTGATTCTGTGACCAGCTCTACAAGGACAGACCCCTTTTCACTCTCTTGACCTTTTCCTGATCTTGAGCACAGGGTAGAGTAGAGGCAAGATCAAGGCTGGCGGCAGATATGAAAGATGAGCTTATTCCATCAGCATCGTGGTCTGAAAAAAGGACAAGGTGCTAGATTCATTGCCCCTGCCTGAACTTTGTCCCCAAGCAGAACCAGAAGTTTTGAAATGATTGCAGCAGGCAGGAAGTTTATTTAGCCTGGACTACCATAGCATGGAGTAGAAGGCTTGGGAAATCCTTCGTTTGGATGAGCTTTGTGTCATCAACTGCTTTTGAAAGCAGGAGATTTACAGCCACGGGAACTGGCGCATGTGAGAGCAGCCTCAGTGGTTTCTCCTCCACCTCGTACGCTGCCCTTCCACTCTGACAGACATGGTCCCTCTTGGCCACCCAGATCTCTGCTGGTGGATGCTCCGTGTAGTCATATGAAGCTCTTCAATGGTGGGAAAAGAGCAGCTGCTGCTTTGTCCATTGTTGCTATCACTTGGTACCATGCACAAGCCTGTTTTCATCTGCCCCACTCTCATTGTAAGTGCACATTTGTCTGCTGCAAACTGAGCCAAACTGCAGCCTAGCCAGAACATTAAAACTGCTATAATCAAGGTAAATGGTTGGAAAACTTCGCTGCTGCCAGTCCTGGCCATTCTTGCACTTTCTCACTTGAAGCATC
Organism: Coracias cyanogaster; assembly: GCA_033124195.1. NCBI lineage: Eukaryota > Metazoa > Chordata > Aves > Coraciiformes > Coraciidae > Coracias > Coracias cyanogaster. The sequence continues at coordinate 35,456 of JAVSBS010019781.1, forward strand.
CTGCAGTCTGGCATCTGGAACCAGCCAAGACAAGAGCCAGGCCTGCAAAGATCATGAAAACATCTGATACATCCCTCGAAAATGTGGTGGTACATCAAGGGGGGGAGTAATACCCAAGGTAATCAAGACAATCCGTATCCTGATGAGTTAAACATGTCTTATGAGGACCACCTGAGATATCAGGGATTGTTTAGCTTGGAGAGAGAAGGCTGAGAGGAGACCTCATTGCTCTCTACAACTACCTAAGAGGAGGTTGTAGTGAGGCTGGTGTTGGTCTCTTCTCCCAGGTAACTAACAACAGGACAAGAGGGTAACGGCCTCAAGTTGCACCAAGAGGAGGTTTAGATTGAATATTAGGAAGAAGTTATTTACTGCAAGAGTGGTCAGGAATTGGAACAGGCTGCCCAGGGCAGTGGTGGAGTCCCCATCCCTGGAGGTGTTCAAAGAACAAGTAGATGTGGTCCTTCGGGACATGGTCTAGTGATCAGGGAGATGTTGGGATGAAGGTTGGACTGGATGATCCTAGAGGTCTTTTCCAAACTAAATCATTCTGTGAGTTCCTTCAATGCAGAGACAAGAAGTTTTCATTCTAGGAATGAAGTTAGTATTTGGAAGACTTAATGTAAAGCTCAAAAAGTCCAGGATTTTGACCACAGCCTGGATAGCTGCTGCAGTCTGTCACAGTTATCATCTCAAGACATCAAATCTTGTATCTCTAGTATCAAAAGATACTTGTATCTCTAGTATCAATAGATACTTGTATCTCTAGTATCAAATCAAGACAGATTTGATACTAGACCAGTGTGGGGTTTAACAGCATAACAAACTACAAGGCCCATCTCAGAAAATGACACCCCAAGGTAAATGTAGTCACTTCCTTTCAGAAAAAAAGCCTGGACGGGAAAGGGGAACCTTATCAGCTTGTGCAAAAGAGATGTCCAAATTTGCATTAAATTTCTGTTACAATTATACTGCAGTATCCCACCAGTAAAGTCACATCATCCTCAGGTACTCCATAATGAGTAGCAACTTGATGGTAAGAAGCCAATCTGATTCTTGAGACTTGAAGATCAACATCCTGAATAAATAAAAGCAGATGAATTTATATTCTCTGGAAAGAGTACGCTCCTTGTTTTACAGCCCGTTGCTCTCCTGTGTGCACTCTTATCTTCCTGTGGACACTCTTATCTCCACAAACCAGTTCAGGTTTTTGCAGACTAACTGGTCCAGGGGCTCAGATGGTTGAAAGGGCATCTCTGTGTACCTTCAGGGATGGTCTTGGTGCGACCTCGCATCTCAGGCTGGGTCAGGGAAACATGCCAAACCTCTTTGTTCACATCTAGAACGAGAGATGAGTGTAAATGCAGCAGGTTTAGTTCTTTAGGTTTATCTTCTGTCAGCCTTTGGTCTAAAATGGGTTACCAGTGTGCCCAGAGTTTTATAAACATGGTCCCAGTCCCCGGTTGAGCAGATCCTCTCCTAACTCCTTTTACCTAAAAGTGATGATCAGTCACTGCCTGTGTTCCTGTCCTTTCTCATCCCTCAGAATCCCTCTGACTGGCTTTTATTCACCGTTTCACTGAGACTAAACTTTCCAAAGTCTTTTCAATGTCCCTTGTTCATCCTCCTGCACACCCTGCTGCTCCTGACAACAAAGGTCAGGCTCTTTCTTTAGCGTCTGTCTCTCCCCACTTACATGACCTCCACCTCTCTCATTCCTTTCAACCTCTCTGTTCCCTCAGGGCCACTGCAGCTCATTCCTGCTCCTCAGCTCTGCCTTTCATCTCCTCCTTTTCCCTCCAGATCCACTCTCCTACCCACGTTGTCAGGAACATTGCAGCAAACAGCCAGTCACCTCCAGGCCACGTCTATGATTTGGAAGTCACCACTGCATGCAGCACCTTTCATCTCTCAGACACTTGCATCCTTGAAAAAAAGGCTGAGTGGAGATGTTGGCACAAAGGGAACAGAGCAGCCCCTTGTCATTTGCTGACTTGTCTCTTGCATGGCCTTCCCCTGGGCTCTTTGAGCTTTCAGTTAGGGATGCAGCATGACAAAGGTGACAATGCGGGCAGCATGCAGGCACAGTCCTGCTTCAGTCAGCACTTTTATCAGCAGCGGTCACCTCTGCTCCAGGCTCTTGAAGTCAGATGGTTTTGGTTCCACGTCATTGGAAAGACCTACAATAAGACCAGTGGCCTCGGATACCTGGACTTTGAGGGTTAGGAGGAGTGCCTGCTAGACAGCTTTCCTGTGCTCAGAAGGCACAGAGCCTCGTGATTCCATGACAGGAGCATTTGACCTCTTTGTGCTGTCTGCTGCAGCCTGGCTGGAGTGGAGCAGTTGTTCCCATGCCAGCTCCCACAGCTTCGGACAGCTCTACACATGGCAGAAGCTTGTTGTACCCTGCCATGATTGCGTGGCTGTTGTGGTGGCAAACCACCATGGTAGCTCCTGTCCAGATACCCACAGGCAATTCTTGCACCTCCTCACCTTTTGGTTGTGGCTTGACTGTCCTGCTGAGACACCAGAGGGGACACAACTTTCCCTGGCTGTGCAGCACCGGTCAGCAGACCATGGGTAGGAGCTGAGCAGCAGACCCAGGCAGACCTTGAGCCCTGCTCATAGAAGCATAGGATCGTTTTGGTTGGAAAAGACCTTTAAGGAAGATCTCTCCTCACTGAGCAGCAATTTGTGCAATCACTGGAAAAGCTGAGTACCACAACCATCCATTAGTGCAGGGCTTTGGTCCTCTTCACAGGCACCAGGAGGCAATAGCTTGTTGATGCTCAGCACGCGGATGGATAGAAGACCCCTGTTAAGTGGGGCAGGTGTCCTCCAACCCAAGGGACTGCAGTGTCCTGCTGGGATGGACTGTCCTTATGTTGCTGTTGTGTAGAAGGCAGCCCTGAGTCCTGATGAAGTCTTGCTCTTCCCTTAAATATTAATGATGATGTTCAGTTGAGCTGCCCCACTTCTGCGATCACATACAGGGCAACAGGCTTTTTTTCATCTTCAGATGCCATCTGCTCTTTCATCATGTAATTTGTAAAGGAGAGGCCCTTACATTCAGGAAAATCATTTGATAAAAATATATACTGTTTTCCTGTGATGCCGTTTACTGGGATGTTAACTGCTCTAACTGTGAAAGATAAGCAGGTTTAATTCGTGTTAAGACATTTCTTTTTTGACATTTACAAGATTCTAATTATTATTCCGCTTGCATAGGCAGATTCAGAATTTGAAGCAGAGCACGGACTAATCTCCTGTGCGGCGTACACTGTCAGGAGTGTCCCATGAATAATGTAAGACCACGTTGTCACATTGCCCTCCAAGAAAACACCAAAATGCTGCTCTCCCTTTCAGAACTCCTGCCCGTGAAGGATTGACGGCGTTCCCGTGGGAGCTGCGTGGCTGAGAGTGGAAGCTGTCCTTTTTCCATCACTGTGGAAAGTTTTTACAAGTCCCAGGAGGAGGAGGTTCAGCTGAAATAGGGCAGAGTGTGGCATATGCTACATGATGTCCACCTTGTCATAGAGGGTCTGCTCCTCCAACAGTCCCTAAGTGGCTTCTACTCAGAGCCCAGCAGCTCTGTCCCGTTCTTTTCAGGCAGTGACTGAATATTTATTTACAAGGTACTGAGGGCCAGCAAACTCTCTCCAGGTCGTTCAGCTGTTACAAGGGCTTGTTTTCAGGACTTGTTTTCTGGTCTCGCCTTCTGGTCTGGCCATGGGAACATGGAGTATTTTGATGGCTGTATGAAAAGGACTGTCTGTTCTGGCTCCCTGGGTTCCCCCAAGGAACCAACCAAAAAGCATGGAAAAATACCAAAAATTTGGAGACATGTTAAAAAAAAAATTGGAAACTCTCCACGTCCCTCTAAAACCAGTGTCCTTCCTTTTTGATGGGTGGCAGCAGCAAGTGGTTACAGGACATGGAAGAGAAGCACCATCACAAGAGATAGTAGGAAATCACAGAGTCATAGAATGGTTTCAGTTGGAAGGGACCTTAAAGATCATCTAGTTCCAACTCCCCTGCCATGGCAGGGACACCTCCCACTAGATCAGGTTGCTCAAGGCCCCATCCAACCTGGCCTTGAACACCTCCATGGATGGAGCATCCACAGCTTCCCTGGGAAACCTGTGCCAGGGTCTCACCACCCTCAGAGTGAAGAACTTCCTCCTGATTTCTAACCTAAATCTCCCCTCTTCAAGTTTGAACCCATCACTCCTCATCCTATCACTACAAGCCTTTATAAAATGTCCCTCCCTGGTGTTCTTGGGGAGAAATCCTGCTCTTTGGGAAGTGTCTTCCTAAGCCATATTAACTAGCAATCAATCTTGTTCAGAAGCTGGAACATCCCACCCTAGAGAAGTGTGAGGTTTCTCCCGATTGTCTCCCCAGCGCCAGGAATGCTGATGGAGCTGAATGCAAATCCACACTCATCGCTTGTTCTGGAGTCCAGGAGAGCACTGATGGTGCTGAGAGCAGCACTTGGCCAGGCCTGATGCTGAGCACTGGGCAGAATGGATCCACTTCACTCAGGAATAGCTCGCAATCCTCTGTGCGTCTCTGCAAATGTGATGATAACTGTTAGGGAGTATCTGACAGGGAGATTGGGGCCTTCCTGCTGCTCCCAGGCAGCGCCCGTAGGAGAGGTGTTATCAGGTTGTTGCTTAAAAAAACCCTGATCTTAACCTTAGCTAAATGAGGATGGGTTTAAACTGAGACATGGGGGGAAAGGAGAAGATGTAAATTAAGCTAATGGTAAAAAAAGACATTTCAGGCCTTTCAGAACTTAAAAAGGGCAAATCAGAAAGATGGGGAGGGACTTTTGAGCAGGGCCTGTTGGGACAGGACAAGAGGGGATGGTTTGAAACGAAAAGAGGGAGATTTAGACTAGAGAGAAGGAAGAAATTGTTGGTGCTGAGGGTGATGAGAGCCTGGCGCAGGTTGGGCAGAGAGGTGGTGGTTGCCCCATCCCTGGCACCATTGCAGGTGAGGTTGGCCGGGGCTCTGAGCAACCTGCTCTAGTTGCAGATGTCCCTGCTCCCTGCAGCGGGGTTGGACCAGATGAGCTTTAAAGATCCTTTCCAACACAAACCATTCTATGATTTTATGATTCTAAATTCAACATACCAAGAAAAAAAAAGTTGGAGGAGAGAAATATAACCTAGAGAGAGACTTTCAAAGGTCCTGAACTGTTCACAAAGATGAAAGACCCACAGATGTTTAAAATGTAGGGCAAGGAGCAGCTTTCCTCTCTTGCTTCTGCTGAAAACCTGGGAGCACTGGGCAGTAGCTGTAGAAGATTGGCATCACACACAAACAGTGCGGCAGAGAGCCAGGGGAGGGCACCAGATGCTGCAAAGAGTTACTGCTACATTCCCAACCAACCCAGGGATGGTGGGTGCTGGAGGCTGCTCAGCACCTTGAGCTTGCACCCATCTCTGGACTGCTGTACGGTGTGTCATTGCTGGGGGGGTTACTGTCCTTGGTGTTTCTCTGGCTCCATTTCCAGCTCTTCTGTCCAGGGGAAGATGAGCTGCACTGCATGTGTCTGTGTAGCAGGGAGGGTGGATTCCTGCTGCTGTAGGGCCACCAGGATTCAGGTTGGCTCAAAGCACATAGGCAGGAGGCAATTTTGCATATGCAAGAAGGCTCCTGCCCAGGTATAAAGTTACCAGGGGGATGCAAGCCACCTCTGCACACCCTGTGGAGGCAGGAGCCCCGAGACAGTCTGATCCCATAGAAACAGGGCTAATGGTCCCTTTCAGCGGAGTGGGTGAGCTGTGTGGGTAGACAGGTTTTATTTCTAGGCCCACTAATCCATTCCTAAATGTTGTTGGCAGCGTATTCAAAGTGCAGCTCAGAAATCAGCAGTTCCACCCGGCTACCCAGAAAAGTGAGCTGTCAGCTTCCCTGGCCCCCGGCTCGAGGGGACCATTACCTCTGGATTCATTCCCTGAATATTAATCATACTGTTCCCTCTTGGGCACTCTGCCTAAAATAATAGCAATAAAACTCCCAACATAATCTCAAGACCAGCACTACTGAAGGGAATGGATTCCTGCACCGACTGTAGCTAGTTGTGATAAGTCAGGGCCAGATCCTATAAGATGCTGCATCCTCTGGCCGCAATCCAGCAGATAAATGAGCCAGTGTTTCATCTTAAGCCAGTGAATCACCCCCATTAAAATCAATAGGACTTATCTCATTAATTGGGTAGATACAGCACCCACCTCTGCATGCTCATCCCTGCCTCTCTACGATAAAAAGCTGGATTGAACCATTTAAAAATAATAGCTCAACTCCAAAAGTATCAGCACAACTGGCTAAAGTCATATTTTTCCTACATATCACACTTATTGGCAGGAGGCTCTGAGGCAGGCTGCAAATTCCCGCAGAAGAGAGGAGCAAGAGGAGCTCTCCCGCAGAGCGTAATCCTCCAAGAAGATTGTGAGTTTAGTCACCTCCAGCAGTTTCTCACCGTGATGTCAGGTTTAGAGGCTCCTCGGGACTCCAGGAAAGTGCCTCTCAGAAAGGTTACATGCAGTGGAACAGAGCTGTAAGGTGACAGAGCAAAGAAAGAAAAAAGGAGGGGAGGAAGGAGATCTCCTTGACAGCTCTCTCTTTAAAAGCATTTACTTCTACTGAAGGTGGGGATATAAAGCATCCCCTTCGTTTATCCCTCCTCCATGGCCAAGCACAGAGTTTCTTTCTTGAGCCAGCCTATGGAGCAGCAACGTGGCATCAACCCCTTCCTCCTCCCTCTCCAGCTGCCCAGCAGGCTTTGCCCTGATGGGCCTTCTTGTCTGACTGTCCTTTCCCAGCCCAGCATCTGAGGGACCTGCTGAGCAGAGGGAAAATATCGATGGATCTTGGAAGTGTGCCAAGCATGTTGGGAGGAATGGGGGACTTGCAGGGTGGGGTTGACCCAGGACAGGCTGAAAAGTCTTCAGATAGAGACCAAAGCACTTAGTGTGATGACAAGAGACATCTCTGGACAGAGCAAAAACTTGCTGCAAAATTTCCAGTGGTTAGAAATTACACTAAGCTTTGGAGGGACCTGAGAGTCACTGGGTTTGGTAAGGAATGGGAAAAGCAGGGAATGGATGCGATGCTTTGTTATTGTAGGGTGGCTACAAATGGCTTGTAAACATATGCAGGTTCTGTAGAGGGTTACATCGCTGTGCTCTTTGCTCCTGCTGTCCTCGTAGACTCAAACCAGAGCTCAGGCACAAAAACACAGATGAGTTTGGAGCTATGCAGCCTCCAAATGGTTGTTCCTGCTCTTCTTCTACTGGTTCTCAGACAGCTCTTCTGAGCCTGTTAGGTCTATCTGGTGGGGCTCTTCTGGTCCTACAGGTTTGCTCAAGACTTTGCACTTCCTTCACTCTTCTGCGTACCCCAGTTCATCTTTGTACACCCAGATCACAGCTGAGCCATGGGTTAAGACATCCTTTGCCACGTGCCAGCATGGCTCAGCTCAGCGGAGCGGCCTCACCCTCAAAAGACCCACGGAAATGAAACTACAATGCAGATTTATCTTTCCAAAACAAACCAGCATTTATTAGCTGTCAGTTTTCACATCAGCGTATCCTATCTCACCAGACACTTCCCAAGTCAGCTGCCAAGGACATTGGGGAAGATAAACTGAATCAGGTCACTGTTCCCGTAGCTCCGTAGTTACAACCCAAAATCCTCACAACAACAAAACCATCTTCCACTGCAAGATCTGCATCCGGCTTCCATCATCCCTTGATGACAACTGCTGCTTTTGACATTGTCTTCTTTTGTGCTGGCCACATCAATCACACCATATTCCTTTTCCTCCTTGGGGTCCTCCTTGTCAAGCCCTCAAAACGATCAGTATTTCCAACACTAGCACTTGTGCAACAATGTTCCCACAGGTTTTTGCCAAGAGCTCCCTCTCCGCAAATCCATGGCCTTTGCCATTTAGCTCAGAGGGCTGCGTGTTGGCCAGCTCTGCAGAGCTCAGCCCATCCTCACACTCCTTTGTTCCGCTTTTCAGAAGCAGAAAAAAAATGTCCTTTGTGTGCTTTGCCCATTTCTCTTCTCCCCAGTGCTTGCCTTGCAGAGCAGAACAATCATGGGGCCATAAATACCCAGGTATTATTGTTTTTTTCTGAAGCACCAAGTAATTAAGTCTCCATCAGCACAGATGGTCTTGCTGAAATGTGTTTCTCAGATTACTGGAGCATCTCTGTGTTCAGGAAAGGCTGGTGAACTGGAGAAGCCTCAGAGGGGATCTGATCAATGCTGAGCAAGAGCTCAAGGGCCCATGGGGGGCAAGAGGATGGGGCC